>PVJH01009547.1:0-78461 GCA_004026705.1 Nesogale talazaci
TTGCTCTGACGCATATCATCCCATAAATATGATTATGGACATTGGCTGAAAACAACAACCCTTGTAAGTTTCCAAGAACTTTTCAACCATTTGTTCACGAACTGGAACACATAGACTTAATTCTTTTTTTTTTTTTCCAAATTGAATACAATGTCCATTTAGAAAGACTTAATGCACTCAAGAATCAATTGTATTCTGCAAACAATTCACCCTCAAGAGGGACTGGGGTTTTATTTAACAAAGCAGCCCCATAATGGTCTTAATAGATTGGAAGATAAATAAACATTAAGTAGTTAAAACAAAAAGTAATTCATTCTAAGACAACTTCTCAAAGACTGTAGTCCTGTATGCGAGGGAAAAGCAGAGCAGAGGGTGCTTGTAGAGGTATGGCTGTCTTTCAGAAGCCTTTAAGTGCAATATCAAGGCTCTGGTGGCCCGCAGACATTCCATTTGCTGATCATCCAGGAGGAAAATGGCATCATGCTAAGTAGAGGGTCAGCGAAAAAGAGAAGCGTCCTCTCTGCAGTGGATTGGCATAGTGCTTGTAACAATGGGATCAAACATAGCAGAACCTGTGAGAAAGCACACCTCCTGTAGCGTTTAACCCCAAACCATACGTGAATTGGGTGGCTATGAGTTGGAGGTTAACTCCAGGGGACTTCTCTGCAACAGTATAACCACTGCTCCATCTAGTGCTCGAACTGTGAACAGCAGCGAGGGTGGAGAGCGTCTCCAAACCGCTCTTCCTGAATGCCATTTTGCAAACTGGCATTTTGGAGGGTTGATTAACAGGGAAGTTACAGACAGACAGTAATCTATTAATACGATGACAAGTCCAGGTGTGTAAAAACGAAGATGTGATGCCTACAGAATGTCACAGGGCAAAAGAAATTAATTTCAAAACACAGGTCAAGATAGGAATCCCTAAAAGAATGTGGGGTTTTTTTTTTTTGTTTTTTTTACATCTATTGTCCAAAAAAAGGACATCCCGCTTGGTGGAGTAGAAAGGGGAAGACCTTCAGCGAGGCAGACTGACACAGTGTCTGAAACCATCAGATCAAACATGACAATTGGGTGGATGGTGCAAAGCCAGCTGCCTTCTGTTCTGCTTGGGTCCACATGAATTGGAACCGACTCGATGTTCTAACAACTGTGTTGGGGGGGAGGGGCAGGTAAAAGCCAGCATACCTGGTTGAACTGTGGACCTGGGCTTACAGCTCTACGGAAATCATAACATGCATGGGCTATTTAGACCAACACAATGGCAGAAAGAATGAGGAAAGGCAAAAAGGCAAGAATAAGGACGGGCAAGTAAGTTAACCTAACCTCTTTGCTGCCAATGTTTTCGGTGTGAGTAGGGAGTCTTTCTTGGATGGACTGTAGCTCAGAATGGAGTCCTGGACGTCTGCTGCCTTTATGAGGTGCTGCATCGCCCACCCGGATTGTCTTGACTCCATCTGCATCCGACAGAACAGAACACAGCCCTTCCTCACTGTCGTCACTGCGCCGGTCCCTCGTGTTGCTGTCCTATGCCAATCCCTCTCACTGAGGGTCTTCTTCTGTCTTGCCACCCTCTGCATCACACTAAGCCTGGAGCTCTTTTCCTGGGACTGCTGGTCTCCCCTGAGAGCACGTCCCAAAGACTCGAGGCTCCTTTCTAAGGAGCGGTTTTGTCGGTTCTTCTGGCAGTCGGAGGAACTTTCAATGTTCTTCACCCTCAAAGTCATTCGACAGTCTTCCTGGTGCCTTATTCTTAGGGTTACCTTGTAGTAAGTAACATCCTGATGAAATATTAGGGAATCAACTGTGAGAGCTACATCATGCCGTTCTGTATGTTTAAAGGAAAACCGGCTCAAACGCCACAGATCTGCGTCGAAGGGGTTCGTTTGGTTTTTGTTTTGAAGAAAGAAATGAGATTTGCAGATACACAAAATCGTTGGATTAGTTATAAAGGAAGAAAGAAGAGAAAGGAAGGCATGCTGTTAGGTCTAGGCCCGAGAGGCAAACTCCGTAGCAGAATGTGTGTCATCCATCTCCTGGCGTTGTGCAAACCTTAACACTGGAGCGGGTCCAGTGTTTGATTTGATTGGACATCAAATGTCCAATGCCATAAGCTACAGGGGCTGCTGTCTTTTTAATGTCACATACACACACACACACAAAAAACAGCGGCTAAACTTTTTAAAAACATAACATAAACACGTTCTGAAAATGCAAACATTCTTGAAAGCCATTTCAGGAATATTTCAACCAATAGAAAAGGCAGATGATCAATAGACAAGTTTCTTACAGACTCAAGGCCTCTCTTGGGTACAGAAAAATGCCGTGATAATAATCTAGGCATAAAGTTCAAATTTGCAGTCTTCATATCATTGTGTGTGTTGAGCGAGAGCACCTGCTTGTAGAGCCCTGGAAAGGGTTCCTTTCCCCTACGGAGGAATGTCCTGCAAACACTCTAAAGTGGTCCTCTATGATCTCTTCCCACTTTGGGAGAATGAGCTTCACACCTTTGTAGAAACCCTCCCCTCGAGGGCATCCTGGATGTGAAACTCTCTCACCAAAGATGCTGCTCTCATTGAGTGACTCACCTGACCAAGTCAAGCTGCCCACGGGGTCTCCTAAGGAAGTGGTTCACAATCTTCCTAATGCCAAGACCCTTTGTGGTGCTGGTGCTGGTGACTCTCCCAACCAGGCAACCCTGTGAAAGGGTCGTTTGACGCCCAAAGGGGTCGCGACCCACAGGTTGAGAACCACTGTTCTAAGGCTAGGCTGTAAACTTTACAGAAGCAGATTACCAGCGCTTCCAGGTTTTTCTTTAGGGACTGCTAGGTGTGTTCAAACTGCCAATCTTACAGTTACCATCTAAGCACTTAACCACTGTGCCACCAGGCTTCTGTTTAGCCAAAGGGGACAGTTATGAATGCCACTCCCGAGACTGTTCCTTGGTGTGGTTAAGTGCTGCTGAGTGTGATCAGACCTACCACAGAAGGAAACACGCCCTCCCCATTTTTCCTAGGTTCCTGTTGCTTCAGAGAGACCCTGTGTTCAATCATTTTACTGTGGGGCTTCCTTTTGTCACGGACCCTCAACTTTACTCCTGGGAACTGGCTCTTCCAGGTCCTTCCAGGTCCTGTATCCAAAGTATAGGAGATGAAGTCCTGTACTGAGAACCATGCTCACTTCTCAGGAGCATTCTGGCTGTACTTTTGACAAGATGAAGATGTACCTTCTTCTTCCATGGTGTTTGTTCTCTTCTATGGCAGAGTCAAGATTCTTGGCCAACACCATCATTCAAAGGCATCAATTCTTTTTCAGACTTCCTTCTTCATGGTCTTGCTTCCACATGCCAAGGCAGCAACTGGAAGTATCATGAATTGAAGTCATGGCATCATATGGCAAAAGTCTCTCTGAGCATGTCATACAATGTGATACTCCCTCTTAGCCTACCAGAGGGAGTGATTCTTTTTGCTGGAAAGAAGTCAGCGGCCATGCTTAAGGAGCCTTCTAGTGGCAAGCACAGCCTTTAACCAACATCTAGGAAAACAAGCAGTGCCTTCAATCCTACAGACACAGGGAATAAAGTCAGCCTGATATCAGACTGGGTGTGAAAGCCTCATATTCTTCAGTTGGGCCTGCAGATCAGAACACAGCCCATCAACCCCAGGATGATAGCCTGCGGAGATGCTGAGCAGAGGACCCAAGGAAGCTATGACTGAACTCTCGACCTACAGAAATGGTAACTGCTAGATCTGAGCAGTTACATGTGTGGTCATTTGTTTCACAGCACTGGGGATCTGCTTTCAAAAACCACCCACAGAAAACTGGACAGGTAAAACAAAAACTCTCTCATGATTGTGTTGGCGATGACTCCCTCGGGCTGGAAGGCAGTCAGCATACAAGGCACTAGTTGCAACAATGGGCACAAACACACCAGTGATCATCAGGATGATGGAGAACCCGGAAACACTTGGTTCTGGTCTCCAAAATATTACTAGGAATCCGAGCTGGCTTGATGGCCACTACCAACAGAAATAAAAATCGTCCACGATGAGTGACTGAGATAAGAGCGAGCGCTGGGACAGGTAACAGGACTGGACTCACAGGAAACAACCTGCATCAATAAAGTCTTTGCAAGCGAGAGTAAAGCCAAATCGAAGAGGCTTAGCCAAAGGAAGGCATATAATGGGTCACATAACTCTGAAGGGGGGTGGTAGAACTGGCCTTCAGCCTGGTAGGCTTCTGTGTTAGCCAGGGCAGCCTAGAGAAACAAATATGGATATAAGGGAACTCATATGGGCCTAAGGGAAAGGTTTATATATAAGAGGAATGGAACATTGAGAAAGCATTCCAACTCAGTTCAGTCTAAGGTCATAAGTCTGATATGAGCCGATATGTCTGATACCAGTCTATAAAGTCTCCTTCTGACTCACAGAGCACATGCAATGACACCAGGACAATCCCAGGCCAGTGGATACAGAGTCTTGTGTGTCTAGTGGCAGTAGAAGCATCCCGGCACTGGCAGCGGTCTCCCCATGGCTCCTCATTTCCAGGGCTCAGGGTCCATCAGCAGTATCCATTGGTGGTAGAAGCATCTCAGCACTGGCAGGGGTCTCTCTGTGGCTTCTCTGGCTTCAGGGGTCTGGTTCCCTCAGCGTAAGCCTATGTGGCTTCTCCTCCAGCTCATCCAGTTTCCAGAAATCAGGATCTATCAACATGCTGTCATCTCATCAGTAGTTCATCTCCAAGGAGCTGAGTCCATGATCTCTCACCTCCAATTGTGAAATACTGTGAGACTTACCAGAATTCTCAAGAGAAAGCCCTGCCCACACAGAGGCCTCATTGGCTATTTCCAGATTGACAGGCTAGACTCCCCCCCTACACTTCCAGTGCTGAAATGGACACAGATCAGAGACTGCCACAGCTCCATCCATCCTCGAGGCTCTGTTAGGTGTGACTGCATCAGCACCACGCTCTGCCTGACTCCACCATGACGACAAGCCTCAATAGGCTTTCACAGCTTCTCTTCCAAACCCTCCAACAAATGTTTCCACTATGTCTCTCATTGGCCCCACGCAGATCATGCACATGCCAGGCTGACTGGCCAAAGGTGACCATAAAAGAACCCTGAAGTAAAGCAGAGGCCATTCCCTACAAACCATGGGGCTGCCAATGTGGGGCAGGGTGGGGAGGTGGTTCCCGCCCACTGGAAAACCCGAATGTCCTTCATGGGAGTCTAGGAAAAGCAAGACTAAGGTGCTGATCAACACATGTTCACTGGAAAACCCAAAACCAAGCCAGCAGCCATGGAGGGGAGGCTGACTGACTATGACCCCATGTCTGTCTGCATATAATAGAGAGACTCAAATTTCTAACCTTTCAGTTCACAGGCAATGTATTTATTAGCTGGACCACCAAGACTCTCTTACAATATATTCAAGTTAGCACCAACCATACTTACAATTTCTGCACTTTGTGTATTTTTCAAAAATCGTATCATTAAAAATATATATCACAACTAATGTTGGCGTCTATGACCTGCTGTGTCATCATTCAAGTGCTCACTCACAGATGCTCTGTTTTATGAATAGAGTAAGTACTGTTGGGAGTCATCATGGAAAGGAAGGTGGGCAATGGTCAACTCAAACAAAATACACACCCCTGAGTCGATAGGTACACATGTAGGCTGATAGAGGAGTCATGAGTATGCAGGTCTATACATAGAGATGCCACAGTGGCTATTTCTACAGACATAATTGCAAGTACTACCAGTGACACAGTTGCTGCAACAAGGGATTCAGACATGCTAGCAATTTGTGAGGATGGCATAAACCGGGCAGTGTTTCCTCCTGCTGTACATACAGTTTCTGTGTATTTAACAGCAAGGATACTAGACTACACAACAGGGTTTAGGAGGCAGTTGTATAAACACTTAGACATCAGGACTGAACCACTGGATAAGAAGTTCCTAAGACCCATAGCTCCAGGGGGCATCTAGGTTCATTCGAAAAACATTTTCCCCAAACCAAAGATGAGAAGATCGAGAGGGACCAGGAAACTAGAGAAATGGAAACAGAGAAACCAATGGAGGAAACTGTTTATTAAGATAATGTTTTGTAGCCTAGTCTGGAGAATAATGGCTAGGGCAGCGGTTCTCAACCTGTGGGTCTTGAACCCTGTGAAAGGGTCACCCAATTCATAAGAGTAGCAAAATCACAGTGAAGAAGTAGTAACAAAAATAATTTTATGGTTGGTGATGTCATTGCAACATGAGGAACTGTATGAAAGGGTCACAGCCTTAGGATGATTCAGAACCATAGCTCTAGAGTCTGAAAATCTTGTGTGAAGCAATTACTGGTCTCTTTCTTCATGGAGGATAGGAGAAAAATGAAAATGAAAACTCGAGGAAACCCTTAGTCTAAAGAACTAAATGCCCCTCCCCCGCCCATCCTGAACGATAACCTCCTCAACGCTGGGACCAAAAGAACTAGATGGTGCCCAGCTACCTCTATAGACCATTGGACCAAGGCCACAATAAAGGGCTCCAGTTAGAATGTGAAAAGAAAATGTAGAACAAATTTCAAAGCCAAAACAAAACCAAAAGCAGAAACACACACACACACACACACACACACACACACACATACACAAACAAGACCTGATTTACTGGTTGTAAAAAAAGCTAGAGGAACCCCTTGAGATTATTGCCCTGAGAAAACCTTCTAACTGGAAACTGAAGACACTCCCAGCACCCACCTTCCTATCAAATAACAGGCAGTAAGCAAGTGAAGAATGTGCTCCTAAGAAATAACCATCAATCCAACAGTTGCCCCAAACCAAAGACCATAAGATAGGAAGGGGCAGGAAAACAAGATGAATGGAAGCAGGAAACCTGGGGAGAAAACAGTCAGAGGGCTGGCATGTTGCAAAGATGGAAACTAATGTCACAGAACGAGCAGGGTATGCATCAATGGCCTCATATGCCTGCGAAAGCTGGATATTGAGCAAAGAAAGTTGGGATGACCAAAGAAAGATCCATGTTTCTGACCTGTGGTGATTGTGAAGAATATTGAAAGTCCCCTGGGCTTCTGAAAGGATCAACAACTCGGACTTGGAAGAAGCACAATCAGAATGCTCCTTAGAAGTGAGGATGGCGGCTTTGCTTCAAGTACTTGGGAGTTGTTACGATGAGAGATCAGTGCCTGGAAAAGGAAGTCATCCTTGGTAAAGCCAGTGAAGATGAGGAAGACGGTCCATGAGATAGAATGCACCCACTGGCTGCAGCAATGGGCGCGCCATAGAACCACCGTGAGGACGGCGGAGGACCCGGCCAAGTCTCATTCAGTTGGATGCAGGGTTGCTGTGAGTGGGAGCCAAATGGATTGCATCTAACAACAACAACAACAACAACAAAAACAAGCACATGAACGGTTAAACGTTCAGCTTCTAACCAAAAGGTCGGCTGTTCAAACCCAGCCAGTGACTCCAGCACAGGAAGACCTGGTGATCTGCTTCCATAATATCCTAGCCAAGGAAATCCCGAGGGGAAGTTCTACTGTCACGTGGGTCAACAGGAGTTGAGATTGACTTGACAATGACGATACTCACAACATTTTAGAATATTAAATGCCAGGATGTCCTGAATATTAATTGTTTGTTTGAATTTTATTTGAGTTTAAGACAATTACCAGGAACAACATCTTAGTGTGTGAGAGAGAAAATATTCTTTTTAAAAAAAAAACCAAAAAAATCCTTTGTAATGTGAATTTGGTGAATATTTACAGAGCAGAACTATGTTCTGTTCAGTAATTCAACACGTTTTGTTTCATTGCAACCATTGTAGTTCTACGATGCAGATTATGGATCCCACTTCCTCCCTGTATTTTCTGTTTCTGTTCCTTCTTTCCCAGCCCTTTAGACCTTTGTCCTTGAGCAAAAGCTGTCTTTTAACCTCAACTTGTACTTATTTATCATTGGTATCAGTGTTTTCAGTATTTGAAACCAACCTCTATTATTAATTATTATTTGCCTTATCTGTATATGAACTATACTTTCCCAATTGGATTAGTCTCTTTATATCACTTCAATTTAATCACAAGATATTTTAAAATATTTAAGTGAATACTGTGAATGGAAAATGAGCACCTCTGTGCCATAAATAGAAAGCAAATTATATGTAAACAAACATCTCAAATTTAAAAAGTCTATTTATATTCCATAGAATTCTAATATACAGGGGGGCTTGAAAAATCTCTGGGAGAATGGAATTGAAAGATAATGAAATTGTTACAAACTTTTCAAAACCTTCTCAGACCTGAATGGAATGAATGCCACGGTATAGAAAATGTCTCAATATCGAGTTAATATATATATGTGTGTATATATATGTATATATATAATTACATCAAAGTTTTACGGCTCTCTGGTTGACATGTTGGAAAGGCTTAAAAGTCATAAATAGCGGTGAGGCAATTTCAGAGACAGAATGTACAATGGTTACAATAAACCAGATGGGACCATAGTAACAAACAATCTCTAGATCTTAGTGGCTCCACACTATAAAATATCTTTCCCAATCACATAAAGTTCACTTTGGATCCAGGTAACTTTCCAAGGAAATGGTCCTTGGAGTGACTCAGCATCAAGGTCTGCTGGCCTCCTATGTTGATAAGAGGAGGGAAGAAAGCCTAGAGAATTGTGCCAGGACTTCTCACTGCCTCAGCCCACGTGTGACACACATTTTCCCCAGAGGAGTCACATTGCCTCGACCAACTCCAAGTTCAATTCCCTTGCATGGACATGGTGAGTACAAAAAGTTTCTACCCAAGATGAGCTGGAAGGAAGATAACCAAAGTGGGGGGAAAGAAAGCAGTCTCCAGATACACCCACTATCTGGGACTAGGAAGAGAGGAAACGGAGCCAGAACTAAGCAGACAGGGGATATGTCAGGCCACATCTGCAGCCTGGACTAAGACAGCAAAAAAACATGTGTATGGTCTATAGTGTTATGCTGTAAGAAAGCTATGATCCCATTAGATGAAGACAGAACTGCAGATAATAACCATATTTGTCGCCATACTTAATTGCTGTGTATACCATAGCTTATGTCAACCTAGATATATCGGATTCCTACAATGTGCAAGGAACCTACTAAGTTCAAAGTGGCATTCATTCTAGAAAGGTACAAGTAAAAAGGTATGTGATATGAATAAGAAGATTTTGCAAATGTTCATGAAAATTGCTTTCCTGCTTATTTAATTTCAAGCCTTGAAGACCCCAGACACTATATCTTTTGATAGCCGGGCACCATCCACTTTCTTCACCACATTTGCTTATGGACCCATTTTGCCTTCAGTGATCATGTTGGGAAGGTGAGCCTCGAAGAGTGCCAGGTTATTAGAACAAAGTGTTCTTGTGTTCAGTAGAGACCCAAAGTCAGTCTGCTATCTTAGTACTTAACATAAATATGTGTACATTGGCCTCTATCCCTTTCACTATAAGTTAATGTCCAACTTTCTCAGGTATATGAGGGCATTGAAAATACCATGGCTTGGATTGGGGACACCTTAGTCCTCAAAGTAACCGCTTTACTTTTCAACAATTGTGCAGAGGTCTTATGTGGCAGGTTTACCCAAGGCCAGATATTTGCACATATACATGTCTTAAGCTATACCTCTTTAAATAGTTTTTGCCTCTTTCCTCTATTTCCTTTCACCTTCCTCCTATCCCACTATCATGCTCACCCTCCATTTGGCTCTCAGTAATTTCTCTCGATACATTGCACTTGATCAAATCCTACCAGCATCCTATACCCTCCTTGGCATCAATTTAAGATCTCTTGTTGTGCCCTTTCCCTGAGTTTGTTGGCTCCCTACTTCCCTGCCCTGTACGCTCCTTTCCCGTGTCCCCCAGGGACCACCAGTCCTGTGTTTTCTCCTTGGGATTGTTTGTCTTGCCTCTCTTATATAGATAGATATAGAATGACATGGGGGTGGGGGAGTTAATTCTAGGTGTGTCTGCTGACTCTTATGATCTTTTCCAACCATGTCTGATGAGGTGCCAAACCCTATCGCCCAAGTCAGAAGTCTATTTTCAGGATTCCTTGAGGACTTGGTTACTCTGCTCCCCTTGCTGCCCTGTTGCACTCCCCTTGTGTTTCCTGTGTGAGGCCTACCAGGCACAGCTTCCACATAGTGTCTCCAGTACTGTGCCCCGCAGCCCTGAGTCGGTGAGGGAACGTCCTATCTCGTGGTAGGGGCGGCCTTATGACCCTCTCTGTGCAGTAGCTGCTTCAAGCAAGGATGTCATCCCCAGGCCTTGGTGGGCTGAGATGAGGTCCACTATGAGCATCAGCACCTAAGACACAAAACTTAGAGAAGGTAAGGATAAATAAGCTTTTGCCTGTAGTTCTAGTTAGTGACCCAGACAAGCCTTTCACTACATAGGAACTTCACCATTTGACCAAGAAGAAATCCCTTGAATATTCTTTTTTTTTTATAATTAAAAATCCCTTGAATATTCTTATCTCCAAGACATGATGATAAAGAAACATATGTGGCAGAGAAAAGAAGTATTGGTGGCATCCTGTTAAATGGAAAGAGGCCAACAGCACATAGCTTATTTTCACTCCATGGAAAGATGCAAAAGTCGGCATGGCCAAGTCTTTCCAAAAAGGTGTCCCACTCCAAGCTTCCTTGGTCCATTTTCCCAAGACCTTCCTCCTCCTCCACACACCCCTCGCACAGAGCAGGGCTGAACCCTCAGTGGATCCCAGGGCACCCTGATAGGGCACAAGTCCAACACAGCGGCCCACAGAGAGGGGTGTTCCCCTGAGTCCCACAGCATCTGTTTCAGCAGATCCCAGCGGACTCACAGAGTCAAGATCACAAAGGAGGCAAGTTGGCATTTGACAAAAGCAACCCTGGAAAGAATCAGGAGGAGTCACCTCAGTTTTCACCTCCAAGCTGGAGAGTGTGGAAGAAAGGGGTAATTTGAGGAGTCCTCAAAACAGATCCTGGGGTGGGGGGGGGGGGGATGCCATTTTCTTATTTTTCCACAAACTTTTCAAACCACCCCTACCCCCTCGTAGGAACAAAATTCTGCCTCTCTAGGTCTCTCGGGGATTTCAGAAGCCAAGCACCTAACCCCCCTGGGGCCTTCCTGTGCTGCTTTCAAAATGACCTCAGAACACTTGCAGCATGCAGGCTGTGTGACCACTTCGAGCGAAGTGAAAGTGTTAGACCAACAACAGGAAGGTAACTAACTGCCTTGGTGAGGGTGGGCTCTGAGCACAACTGAGAGATTATGAGGAGCCGGGCATACCCTAGAGCGCCACTCCAAATGGAAATTCAGAATCAAGTACAAGGATCAATCTTGTTTCAATTCACCGATCCTTGGTGAGGCACTGGGGGCATTTGAACCCTGTGTTCATTACCAGGTGCTGCTACAGCATAAAGGTTACATGAGTGTCTTTCACCAAAAGAAACTTATTTCTCACAGTTTAGAAGCTAGAAGTCTGACTTGGGGGCAGGGTGGGAGGGGGGTGACGGGTCTAGGGCATGTCTCTGTCTCTATATACATCAACTCTGGAGGAAGGTCTTGTTCTCTTTGAACTTCTGCTCCAGGGTGACCTACACGTGGCTTGGCTTATTCTTGGGTTTAATTTTTTTGATATCTTAAGAGAGAAACACTTCAAGCGCACTCCTGCCTCATTAGAATCACAAAGGCAGCCCAACCCCAAAACTGGCTACAAGTACAGGTGTAGGAGTTAATATTTATAACTCACATTGTGAGGGGTCATAACTAATTCCACAGAAAACACTAACTGAATGGTTAATCATGTTAATCATGCTAATGTTTAAAGTGACATAACAATAGTGTGTTTTTTAAAGAACCCTTATCTTTCAGAGTTACCTACTGAATAAGTTTACCATAAAGAATGATAATGATGTCTAGCACAGACTTCAAATGATTGTGGGTAGCAGACAGAAAATTCTTAGTGTCACACAAGAAGCCTGACCAAGAGTTAGTAACTGTGGACTTATGAGTGATAGTGCTGTGCGATCATTTTATTCTCTTATGTTAAAAAATAAGCTTGAAATTGGTGTCAGACATTTTGAATAAAGCTATAGTTTGTCCCTCACTAGCATTCCTTCCTCCGTTCTTGTTTAAAGACTCCTCTTCCCAGGCCAAGGGAGTCGGATCCCTAGGAGGAACATCTCCCTAGCCGAGACTTCTCAGAGCCCCCTGTGGGATTTTAGGTGTGAACTTGGGGACAGAAAGTTTCCTTTCTCTCTGCTGTTTCTAACCAATATGACTGAGATCTGGGTCAAATGACCAGGAAGGGGCAGGCTGGGAAGAGGGAACACAGATTTGACAGGATGATGACGACATCTTTTCAATCTTGGTTCCAGGGTTGTGTGAGCCACCCAGTTGTCCCCTGAGAGCTAGCTCCGTGCCCCAAGCACGATCTCTCACCAGATTTCCAGAAGCAAATAGTGAACTCTTGCCTTCACATCTTCCTAATAGACACCTCAAACTCACGTGTCCAAAGCGAACTCCTTCTCTGCACCCAAACCTGTACACCACGGGCTTCTCCATTTCAAGGATGGCAACTCCGGACCTTCCAGTTGGTTTGATCAATGCCTTGGGCAGGGGGTGGGGGGGTGGGGGGGATCAATGCCTTGGGGGGTGGGGGGGAACTTGGAATCTTTTCATATTTCATCTCAAAGGAATCAGGAACCAAGTGGATGCTACCCTCAAGAGATCATCCAGACCTGGCTGGATGTTGTCTCAGCACAGGCACAGCAAGCGACCTGCCCCAAACTACCAGCATCTGTGCTCCTCCAGCCCCACCTCCACCCTGACCTGCCTGCGGTCTGTTCTCACCACAGCTGAAGAGGGAGTCGTGTGCAAATCCGTCAAGCCATTGCATCCCTCTGCTCTGAACCCCGCCTGGACTTCCCTTTTCACCTGAAGTGAAAGCCCCCTACCAAGGCCCCCAGTTCACCCGACAGCAAACTCACTGGTCTGGAGCCTGTTTCCATGCTGGGATCATCACTCCTCCTTTGCTAGGGACACTCTCCCATCCCCACCCCGTAGCTGCAGCCCGACTCGGGTTTGTTCTTTCCACATCTTCTCTATAAATAAAGTCTGCCCGCCGTACCATTTCCCACGGGTACCCTGGGGGTTCCTTTCCCGGCTCTATTTTGTCCTCTTTCCGTAACAACGCTCTCTGACATATTGTGCAACCCTTCGATGTCTAATAAAAACAAAGAATGAAATTCACAGCCACTGAATTGATTCTCACTCACGGCAACCCTATAGGTCAGGGTAGAACTGCCCGGGTGAGTGTTGGAGGCTGTAACTCTTTCTAGGAATATAAAGCCTCTTCTTTCTCCCTTAGATTGGCTGGTGGTTTCAAAGTGCTGACCTTGTAGCCGGCAATCCGATGTGTAACCACTCTGTGCAATACTGTTGCTTACGTCCCTCTCCCCTCTCCCTGCCAGAAGATACACTCAGAAGGGCAGAGAACTTAGTGTGGGGTTGGGTCCCAGATAAGCTCTATCAACGTGAACTCCTTCAGCTAGTGCCTGGGCCCATAAGGGGTGCTCCTTTCCAAAGAGAATGACAGAAAACATGTAGAATGGAAATCACAGGGGCCTGAAAGTTCATTTTCTTTCCCCGCAAGCCACTTGTAACCAGAAAAGCCCTCGTACACATCGATTGATTGGCACTGCCATTCTTGCTAGAAGAGGGTGATCAATGCTTTGTACCCTGCCCCTCTCCTTTGTAGAAAAGGCATCACTCTTCATGCAGCCGGACAAAAATGTCGATCGATACATTTCCCATTACGCGCCCCACGTACCAGGGCTTGCATTGTGCAGTTGCTATTTCTAGGGCCTGTTACTGTTTGTGACTGTGCCATTCGGGTTGTCTGAAGCTTCTGCTTCTGATAGGCAACGCTTCCGGGAACCGCCGTCTCATCCATCAGCCACACGTCCTTTCGCAGGGAGCTGTGGCCCCACTGGAGCTGAGAGGCAGCCACCGGCTGAGGTCTACCCAGCAGACTCAGCCTGGCCGCGCCTCCTGCACACCACGCCAGCCTCGGCTCGCCTTTCCTGCTAGTGAGTTCCCATAAATGTGCAAGCGCGTCAGAAACACAAGGGCCAAGCAAAATGTTGATGTGACATAAAGGGAGGGGAGTGAGGGTGTTCCCGCCGTGGGGAGGGAAAAAATCTCAACCCACTTCTTATGTCAGGCTATTTCATCTTTCCTGGGATATGATTTGCTATATGGAAGGGCCCTTGAGGCCACAAGTTGCTCCTGAGAGAAAGATGAGACTTTCTGCTCCTGTAAGACGTGGCAGTCTGGGAAACACACGGGGCAGTGCCACCCGATCCCGTGGGGCTGCCATGAGGGGTATTGACTCCCCTGCTATGGGTTTTTCAGTTGGATGTGCTGCTATGAACAACCCATGAACAACCAGCGAATATGCTCACTGCTAGCCAAGAGGTGGGCGGTTCCAGTCCTTCTGGAAAGGCAGGGCAATCCACCTTCAAAAGCTCAGCCACTAAAACTCGGTGTTGCTGTGACACGCGTGTGGCTGCCATGAGTCAGAGTCAACTCGGTGACAACTAGCGTGGGGCTATTATTTCCTACAACATTCTTCATCGTCATCATCGTGTACAGATCTGACGGATCACGTCAGCCTTATAGCTCTGCTCACCAGTGGGCTGAGATCTAAGTCCTAGGTTCTGTTAAGTCCCAAAATATCCTCCAGAAAGTTCTCCAGCTCCCCAACCATGCCAATTCGCTGAACAGACCTTGATCGTCCAACTGTATCCGGGCTGAGGCAGCCAGTGTGTTACAGCAGAATAGGCCTGGCACTTCCTACCATTTGTCAGACTGCAACCATTTGGGAGTTGAGCAGCACACCTTTCTTTAGAGGTGGGATGCTTACGTAATAACCCACGTAGACATGTGCTGTTCCAGGTGTGAAGAGGAGTTGAAAAGGAAGACAGATGCCGCTGTCCTGGGGAGCTTATTGTCTTGTAAGAGGAAAGGGAGGGACTTCCAAAAGATCATGTCACCAGGTCTCGAGATTTTTACAGGACTGTTTTGAAGGCAGCACCACACCCAGCCAGTTAGCACAGCCCAGCAGGCACATTCCGCCTGTCCCTGGGTTATGAGAACACAGCACAGTAGATAGTACACAGGGGCACAACTGGACCACTCCCTAAAAGGGCCTTGCTGACATCTGTGCACATGTGTTGTTGGCATCCACTCCGTATCCCCTCAAATATCGTCCTGGAAACAAGGTCTCAGGTGAGTTGCCACCATGACACACTGCAAAAAAGACCCAGGCAGAGGACACACAGTGCTGTCTGCCACCTACCAAATCCTCACCTCACCGCCGTGTGCCACGTGACTGTTTCTTTCACACTAACCCACGACTCTCAGAGAGGAATCATGGAATTCTTCTTCAATAGTAGCTGCAGAGCTCCTGGGAACAGGAGGCCCGGTGACGCTGTGGCTGGCATTGGGGAGCTAACCTCAGGGTTGGCGGTTCAAGACCACCAGCTGCTCTGAGGGAAAAAGATGAGACTTTCTACTGCCATAAAGAGCTGCAGACTTTCAAAAATAAACAAAACCACCCCCACAAATTTCCCCACTTGGAAATTCACAAAAGAGTTTTATCCTGTCCTATTGG
Source organism: Nesogale talazaci (assembly GCA_004026705.1). Lineage (NCBI taxonomy): Eukaryota > Metazoa > Chordata > Mammalia > Afrosoricida > Tenrecidae > Nesogale > Nesogale talazaci. Next base: position 15,710 of record PVJH01009547.1, read on the forward strand.
GTCCCTGTGAGTTTTCTGGTGGCGCTTCGGTTAAGTGCTCAGCTGCTAACCAAAGGTTGGGTTAGCTCAGCTGCTAAACAAAGGTTGGAACTTTGCACCCATCAGCTGCTCCCAGGGTAAGACATAGCCACATATTAGGGAGCCATATTATATGTAGCCATATTATTATTATTTATTGACTTGCAGCCATATTATAATTCTTGGCCTTAGTGGAGGGTGTGAGACAAGTCAGACCCTTGGCTTTCCTCGGGGGTATAGTTTGATGAAAGACAAAAACCACTCCTTCAGTGAAGTCGTTGTTCTTCTCAACACATGCAATCCCGGGACAGAAATGGGAGTACGGACACCAGGATCATAGAGGGAAGGTTAGGAGGGGAGGGAAGGAAGGGAAAACTGATTGTAATGATCGACACATAACAACAGACACCCCCTCGAGGGAGAAGAACAACAGAAACTGTGGGTGAAGGGGGACAGGGGTCAGTGAAAGATATGAAAATAATAATAATTTTACCTCCGCTCTGGGGGGTACGGACAACAGAGAAGTGAGTGAAGAGACACAGTGGACAATGTACGATATGAAAAAGTAATAACAATTTGTAAATTATTAAGGGGTTCATGGAGAAGGGGGAGTGGGGAGGGAGGGGAAATATGGGGAGCTGATGCTGGGGGCCTAAGTGGGGGGAGGCTTTTGTTTGTTTCTTTTTGTGGGCATTACTGCCCCCTGGTGGGAGTAGGAGGCCCAGCCTTGCTCCTGGAGAGCTACTGATGGATTTGAACTGCCAACCCTGTGGGCCGCAGTCCTGCACACAACCACTACGCCACTGGGGCTCAGCCTGGGAGGATGTTTTGAGAGTGATGATGGCAACAAATGTGCAAATGTGGTCTACATACAACTGGCATATGTATTGACCATGATGCGAGTTGTATGAACTCCCAATAAAATGATTTATTTAAAAAAAAAAAGGAAGGGCAAAGAGGAGCTGATACCAAGGGCTCAAGTAGAAAGTATTTGGAAATGAAGATGGCAACAATGTATACAAATATGCTGGATACAAATGATGTATGGAATGTTATAAGAGCTGTAAGAACCCCCAATAAAATCATTTAAAAAAAGAAAATAGTAATTTATTATAAGGTATCAAGGGGTGACAAGGGTGGGATGTGGAGGGAAAAAAAAAAGAAGAGCTGATACCAAGGACTCAATAGAAAGAAAATGTCTAGAAAATAATGATGGCAACATATGTACAAATATGGTTGATATAATTGATGTTATAGGAACGATAAGAGTCCCTAAGAAAATGATTAGTTAAAAAAAATAGAAGCCATCTGTAATAGAGCCATCTGAGGCAGAGAAAAATCCTAGGGCCATCAAAAGAGGAGCACACTTCAGATCTCTGTCTACAGTGGCAGAGGCCAAGATCAGAGACACCAGAGACTGGGGCATAGAGGAGCCCATGGGAGAGAGCACAGAAGCCATGTCTAGACCTGAGGCTGAGGCAAGGAAACCAGGAGACCGAACAGAGGCGCCTAAGAGACCATGATACAGAGCGATAGGTGGGTTTCCTGGGTCACGGAAGCAGAGGTCAAAGGATGACGTGCCTGAGAGTCTGAGGACCAGAAGAGACTTGGCTGCTGGCCGAAGAGAGGTGCTGCTCGGGACCAATACGTCTGTCTTTACAGTTGGCTGATCTGGACGTGTGTCAACTTTTTAATGCCTCTCATAAACAAACCCAAACCAAGATCACTGCTTTGGAGTCACTGCTGACTCTTAGTGACCCCTATGGGCCTCCGAGAGGGTGATTGTTTACGGGTGCAGAAAACCCAGTCCATCTGCTGTGGAGCTGTCTCCTGCTGACCGTGCAGATCACAGGCCAACCCACCGCCACTACAGCTCCAGGGCTCTTCCAGCAAACCCCTTTAACTGTGAGGATTGTCCGTGAGATCTGTGTGGCCAACTGGAACGCGTGCTCAAACCCAGCATAGATGTGTAGCGCTGTGGGAGCAGGTATTGGTGTCAGAAGAGGTCCTGAACGATGGAGGGTGGAGCTGTATCTGACCTCTATCTCATGGCATTAGGGAACCAGAGGAGGACAGATATGGGCCCCCTTCCATGCGGCTTACTCAAAGGGGAAAAGATGAAACAGGCTGCTCCCATAAAGATATACAACCCTGGAAAACCTGAGGCATTTCTATCCAGTACTGTAGAGTCCTTATGAGTCAGAATGGACCCAGCTCAAGCTTCATGGGTAAGCAAACCCAGATCCCTTAACTAAGTGCCCGGAGGTACCCAACTCCAAAAAGCCTTAGCTGTTGCGGCTCTCAATTCTCCTTCTGTGAGTCAGCAAATCCAGCTCCCCCAATTAAGTGCCGAGAGGCACCCCACTCTGCAAGCTAGGCTCCTGTACAAAAGCACTTGGCTTTACTTGCTCCGTGGGTTGGGAAGTCCATCATGCTATTCTATGCTCTGACTCGTGGTTTGACCGCTGCTCCTCTAATGTTGTAGCTGCTTCTGTATTCAGGAGGTTCAGTGTGCAAGACTCTTGGGTCCAGAGTCTATGCTCCACTCCTGGCTCTTGCTGGAATGAGATCTCTCCTCCTGCTTCTCAGAAGGCTCATTTTATAGGCAGGAGAATGGTAGTCTAGGAGATTCTGTTCACAATGACGCATAGTATCTCCTCCCACTTTCCTAGCAGACACAGAGGACAAGGCCAAGTGGTGGGTGTTAGAGACTTTGGTGTGAAGAGTCACAGTGAATAATTCACTGGTCCTGAAACACTAAAACCAAAATTATAAAACCCAAACTCCCTGCCCTGAAGTCCATTCCAAGTCCCAGCGACACTATAGGTCAGTGCAGAACTGCCCTTGTGGGTTTCCCAGACAGCAACTTTGGGGGAGTAGAACATCTCCTCTTTCTCTGTGGAGCAGCTTGTGGTCTCAAACTGCACACCTTGCAGTTAGAAGCCCAACATAGCACCATGGTGCCACCAAGGGTACTTCAAAGAGACACGCTATATTCTAATGACCTCCTGTGCCCAAATGAAAGATTTTTTTCATATGCATGAGATCTCTAGCTCTGCTACATCAGAGCAGTATATGTGATAGAAGGGAACATGCCAATTAGTCAGTTTCTGTAAAGGCATGTCTTTCTCGCCATTTTCCCTGGGTCTGTGGTGGGAGACCCTCTCTTTTGTAGAGCAGCATGCTTGATAGAGTCGAGTTTTCAGCCTTTGTGATTGACTGAGAACCCAAGAGGGCTCTGTTGGTGCGTGGTGGTCTGAGGGTCTTCACTCCCCACCGCCTCAGAGAGTTAGAAAGGCACAGGGAGGAGGCTAGCTAGCGCTGGAATAGTCCAGCCCCAATACGGAAAAGCCACAGCTTTTCTTCCCAGCTACGACCATCATCACCGGACTAGGGAAACTGCGCATGGGGACCAAAACTCCTGAGAGAGAAGGCATGGCTGATGCACGTACACATTCATCATGCCAAAGTCTGTTGGAGGGCAGTGCCTCCCACATCTTCTCTTCCCCGTCCTTGGCTGTGGTTGAGGGATGCTGGGCCCAGGCCAGGCTGGCAGTCAGCTAAGTCTAGCTGGACCCAAGACTGATGAACCCAGCCTGGCGGCCAGGTGCAGGAGTCTGCCAGTTCACCACTTAAAACTCCCCAGAGTCATGCCTGGTTTTGGGCCTGCAATGCTTGCCAACTTCTGACATCACCCTCCTCACCCCTGACCTCTCTCTCTCTCTCTCTCTCTACACACACACACACACACACACACACACACCGTATACTGTAATGACCTAGCCATTCTAGTACTTTCTTGTTTCCCAAAGATTCATGCTCCCACTCATGTGTGGGATCACACTGCTCTCTCTTACCTGGCAAGCTCCTATCTGACTCCATGACTCAGCTCTGAGAATTCCCCCCCCCCACCCCACTAATGATTTTCCTTGAGAGCCACAGTCTGGGTTGGGTTTCCCTCCTATCATAGCCCATACGACACTGTGCTGAAATGTCATAGATATGAACAAGAAGAGAGGACTACCCATGACACAGTGATACCAAGAACAACCGTATCTGTGCTTCTAGCACTTTCTGCATGATTATCAGACATTGTTTACCTAATGAACAAATCAGCAAATAATAGAATCAAAGTGAAGGGATTTGAGACAGGTGCTACAAATGAGAATATATTTCTCCTAATTTCTCATTAGCTATCAGTCTAATTGATGGATGACTTAGTTTAAATTTAAAGATGCAGAAATAAAGGGAATACTTGCTTCCCTTTCTCACCCATCCATGAAATGGATCAGTGGGAATGCCTGAGCTTTTCTGTTGTTGTTGCTGTTGTCGATATAATTACAAACTTTACTGCACCTCTCCTTCAAAGCTCTCTTCACAAGTATGAGTTATTAATGATTGATTTTAATTATTAAATTTACGTTTTAAAGCCCGGTGCTATATTGTAATGAGTAATACCATTAAACTCTCCTAAGAAGATTCAACAATATTTTCAAACAACACCATAGACAGGGGAACAACTAGGAAGTGAAAATCAACAAAAAGGAGAAAATAGAGATCCCAGTGATGTTAGAGCAACAGCAACCTAGATGAGAGGAATTACTAAGAGGCAGAAAAAAAGGTGAGTGTGTGATGGAACAGGAAGAAGGTAGGATTAAACATCTAGGAAGCACAGGAATGGATAGAGATATAAGCATAAGTATACACTTATATAAATATGTGAATTGATAAAAATAGAGGTAATAGCCTATTCCCATATATTTATGGGGCAATACATTGAGAAGTGGATGGACTTTGGACCTCTGCTCAAGCCTTCAGCAAGAATACTTTGTTCTAACAACCTGACATTCTGTGATGCTCACCCTCCAGACATTATCATGAAACACAAAATGGGTGCATAAGCAAAAGTGGTCAAGAAAGCTGATGGTGCCTGGCTATCAAAAGATATAGCATTTGGGGTCTTAAAGGCTTTATGTCAAACAAGTGACCATCTAGAAGAGAAGTAACAAGCCCACACAAAAGAAGCACACCAGCCTGTGTAATCATGAGGTGTCGATGAAATCAGGTAACAGAAGATCCCCCTATTCCATAAAACAGTCATAGTGCTGAGAACAAGGAATATAAGAGCAGATACCCAAAACCCATCTGTAGACAATAGGGCATACCTCACAGAAGGGTCAAAAGGACAAGATGAGCCAACCAGGGTGCAGTATAGTAGCAATGATGAAACCTAATATTCCTCTGGTTCTTTGAGGCTTCCTCAACTCCACCATCATGACTCAAACCCTGCCTTTCAGTTCTGGCTAGACATGAACATGAACACTGGTACAGATAAGAGCTCAGAACACATGAAATCCAGGTTAGATGAACCCCTCAGGCATGGGAATGGAAGTAGCGATACCAGGAGGGAAGGCGGGAGGAAGGGGTAACCAATCACAATGATGGATGCATAACACCCCCCACCCCCCAGAGGGGAGAACAACTGAAACTTGGGTGAAGGAAGACAGTGATAGGTGTAAGATACAAAAACAATAATTTCTAATTTATCAAGGGCTCATGGGGAAGGGAAAATAGAAAAACGGATACCAAAGACTCAATAGAAAGCAGATGCTTAGAAAATGATGATGGCAACATATGTACAAATATGCTTGATACAATTGATGCAAAGAATGTTGTAAAAGCTGTAAGAGTCCCCAATAAAATGATACAAAGTAATATACACTTTGATAATCCAAAGAGGTTTACACCCACCAGACACTCTGGTAGAAAAGATCTGTAAACATTTACAGCCTGGGGGCCTCTATTAAACTCAAACCCAATGCACTGCCGATGCCTCCTCAGAGTGAACCACTAGGACTGGCAGCTTGTGAATTTCTGAGGTGTCAATCTTTATGGGAGTAGAGAGTTCTGTCTTTCTCCCATGGACTGGTGAGTGGGTTTGAACTGTTGACTTCAAGGACTGAAGTCCAGTTCTTTATCACTATGCCACCAGGGTTTCCATATGGGTCAGGTCTCTCCTGCTAAGTTAGAGCCAAAATGAGCTAAGTTAGACTCCACAGGATAAAAAATAAGAGCTTCTGGACAAGCATCTCTCCCCCAACCCTCTTCTCCACAGAGTTTATGGGAAAGAGTTCTGTTTGGTTGAACGACTTTTCCCTTTTAAAGGAAAAGCCATCACCTGGCCCATTACTTGGAGGGATAAAGGCCAGTGGATTTCCACCAAAATTTTTGTGCATATAGATTACACAAAATCATCATTACCATGGTAACTAGTATGGACACCTTCCCTGTGAAAAGGTGCTCTTCTCTCTTCCATTATGTGATCCTGGTGAATTTTGCCTGATAAAAGTATTCCCCTTTGAACAAATGAGAATAGTGAGAAGCTAGGGAAACAGCCTCGGATCCCTCAGCCTGGTGATGTTGTGGGGGAAACCTGGGTACCTAATGCTGTCCTAACAGAAGAATGCTGCCTGAGGTTCTCAAGAACAGATACTCATTCACTCACAGTTTGGGAAGCCCAAAGTCCAAATCATGGCCAAGATGCTTCCAACTAAGGGTCTCCTATAGTCTACTGACTATGAAAGCAGCCTAGTAAGGGTCCTTGTCTCGTAGTGGGTTACTTGTGGCTGTGGCAGTTCAAAAACCCCATTCACTGCGAGGGAGAATGAAAAAGCTTTCATTCTATCTCCCTAAAGTTACAGTCTGGGAAACACACCAAGGCAGTCCTGGGATGTCCTGAGACCCTACTGGCTTGATGGCAGTGAGTTTGGCTTATTGGTTTATCAAAGTGTATATTTCTTTTTATCATTTTATTGGGGACTCTTACAACTTTTACAACATCCTGTGCATCAATTGTATCAAGCATGTTTGTACATATGTTGCCATCATCATTTTCTAAGCATCTGCTTTCTATTGAGTCCTTGGTATCCATTTCTCTATTTTCCCTTCCCCATGCCCTTGATAAATTAGAAATTATTGCTTTTGTATCTTACACCGACCACTGTCTTCCTTCACCCATATTTCAGTTGTTCTCCCCTTTGGGGGGTGGGGGGCGTTATGCATCCATCATTGTGAAACACCAGTTTTTAAAAATCCTTTGAAAGAAAAAAGTTGTGCGTGTCACCTAAATGTCAAAGTGCCCTACATTCTTTCGCGTCTGTCATGTTACTCTATGACAAGAAACCATCACGAGGTGGTCATTAGATTTTATCTGCAAATGGAGGAGGGAGGATGGGAGTGGGTGGTGATGGCAACATTTCACCAGGAGGCAATTCAAATGATGAAGCAGGGGAAATGGTACTCCAACAGGGGGCTGGGGCTCCCAGCGAATCCAGTACATACCGGCGTTTCAATGATGCCAGCTGGTTGTACACTGGGAAACAAGACGTGCAAACTGGGGCAGGAGGGAAAGTAGGACAAAGAAATGGATAAAGAGGAAGTAGAATACCTCTGCTGGTGTGGTCAGAATTGGGGAGATGAGACAGAGTCTGTTTCCCGGGTACGCGTCGTCCTCTAAAGGGTTATGCTTGTTATTTTAGAGCCACTGTAAGGAATGGAGGGTCGGGGTAAAGAAACAGGGAAGCAATGCTGCTGTCAACATGATAAAGTTTGGGCTCCAAGTCACATGCCTAGATCTGCACAGTGAAAATTGGCTTCAAGCAGGGCAGTGCCCCACATGTTAACTAATTCCCCAAAAAGATGTCCTCCGAATCACAGGTGCTCACAGGGCTATTACCTGACTGCAAAGACGCCTCTGCTGTCTCCCCCATGGGTGAGAGGAAAGCCATGCAGAGCCAGCGCAAGGGCGCAGACCACAGGAAAGCAGGAAGCCTCCCCCACGAGACAGGGCCGATAAGCATCTCAGACGCCAAATGGTTTTTATTGAAGGCAATTTCAAAGAAAATCCTGGCACGCATGGCAGACTTGTGTATTCTTTGGGTATGTGAACGCCACACACATCAAAACAGACACATCACAAGTGGGTTTGTTCCTGTGTCACGAAGGTATATTCCACCGAATTCAGTGCCCCCCTCAGAGCACATTTGACGCGTGGGATGCTAATGAGTAAAGACCAGACCAGTTGTGGGATGACATTCAGGTGGCCACACATGAAAAACACAAAAGGTCACTAAAAAGACAGGAAAGAAAAAGTGTTTGTTTTTTTTTAAATCAGGCTATCAAAAGAGACTGCTCAACTTGATCATGAAAGCAGAGTAGCTAAAGTGAATGGAAGAACAAAATTAAGTGAATGGAAGAAAGGATGAAGCTGAAAGGTTGAACAGGTTTCAAAGAGCACCTTAAGAAGCCCCAAACCAAAGTATTGGAATGAAAAGTTCAGGGTCCTGGAGTTAGAAAACCGAAATGAATGAATACACTCAGTATTTATCAACACAAAAGAAATGAAGAAAAACCACAAGCCTTTAGTTGCAATACTGAAGGATTCTATAGACAAAATGCTAACAATATAGGAAGCACCAAACCAGGATAGAAGGAAGACACAGGTACTGGTCCAAAAAGAATTGTCCAATGTTCACCATTTCACAAGGTAGGATGTGATTAAGAACCCATGATACTGAAGAAGGAATTCCTAGCTGCACTGAAAACATTGGTGAAAAAGAAGTTCCAGGATGACCAGTTGAGATGTTTTAACAGATGGATATAATACTGGATGCAATCGTTTGTCTCTGCAAAGGAATTTGATATACTGCTACCTGACTAGTCAATAGGCTAAGTCCACTCTAAAGAAAAGTGACCCAACAGAGTGCAGATCCTTAATATGCTCAATTAAATAGTTGTTGAAGATAACGTAATACATGGACAGGGAAGTACCAGAAATTCAAACCAGATTCACATGAAGACAAGGACAATGTGTCATTGCTTATGTCAGAAGGATCTTGGGTGAAAGCAGTGAATACCAGAAAAAATATTTATAGGTGTTTTATTGAGTCTGCACAGGCACTTGATTAGGTCATTTTGGTAAACATTGAGAAAAATGGATATTCCAGAATATTGTGCTCCTGCTGAACCAGGAGACAAACCAAACAGTCAGTTGTTCAAAAAGAACCAGGCTTGTGTACAGGGCTGTATCTTTATTTCACCTGTATTCAGCCTGTATAATAAGCAAATAATCTTAAAGTGAATTGTGTCAGAAGATGGCATCCCTATCAGAAGAAAGACTCATTAAGAACCTGCTATATGCAGATGGATACGATTCTTAACTGCTGACATTTAAAAAAGACTGGAGATACTTAATAGTGAAACTCACAGACTAAGCAAACAAAGTATACCAATACTACCCATGGGTGTGTTACCAATCTGGGCTGACATTCTAACACTGTCTCCCTGGCCCCCCCCAGCTCCACCAACTCCACCACCACCACCACCACCCTACCCCTTGGATTTCTTTTCTTAAGTCTCACATATCTTTGGACATGCTCTCAGGAGAGACTGGTCTCTGGACAAGGACATCCTGGTCGGTAAAGTGGATCATCAGTGGGAGAATGGATGAATACAGAGGTTGCAACAATGTATTCCAACTGAATAATTGGGAGGCTGCAAGGATCAGGAAATGCTTCATTCTGTTGAACTGAGGGTTGCAATGAGTCAGAGCTGCATTGACATCTGAGAGCAACAGAGCCAACACATCCCTGCCTTTGCGCCTTAGCCCTTGCTTCTCTCTTCTTGCAAGACTCCTCTACTTACCATATATATATGGTCGAGTATAAGCCAAAGCCAATATCAGCAGAGGCACCTAATTTTGTCACAAAAACTGCACTAAAAACATGCCGAAAACCTTGACTTATACACGAACATACAAAGTAATTTGAGATTCTCATCTTCCTTCTCTCATATCTTTGTTCAAAAGTCATTTTCTCCACCAGAACAGCTTTAAGCACCAGATATCCCCTGTCTGCCTGACCCCTGCTTCATTACCACCATCTAATTGCTTTTTTTTTTATTTTATAGATTGTCTCCTCTTAAAATGAGCATCAGTGAAGGTGGGCATAGCTGACCTCATCTGCCTTCCCTGTTGCTACAAGGCAAGAGTCAGCCATGCTTCCAGCCTTCTGGACTTATTCTAAAACCAATGGTTTCTCCCACCCCACGCCAGTCTACATCTCTGCCGCGTTCTATAATTTGTTGCAAGGGGCCGCATAGAACTCAGACTCAACAGGGTTCATTAGAGAAGGTAACAGGTTGCCACAAGTTAGGATCCCCCGCAGGAAGGATACAGTCACTGGTCTCCTCAGCCAATAGCCAAGTCTCCCTCTCCAGCTCTCAGGAGTTCAGCCACATGGTCCCTTGGCCTTTGCCTGAAAGGCATCCCACCAGTTGCTCTGACCACAGTTCCATAATCTCAGGCCAGATAATAAAGGATCCCAAAATCTCAGTGTTGTGTCTCCAAGTCTCCATGCTACTGTCTCATACATCTGTTCTTGGCAGCCTCTGCCACATCAGATGAAGATCTTGACCTTTCTTTTCTAAAAATGATTCTAGGATGTCTCTTCTTTTCTTAAATGATAGCCCATCCTTACAGCCAGGGGTCGAAAACAAAGACAGACCAATCTCTTTCGGGTAGTGTTACTCACACCCTGTTTGCATTGTCCGACCCAATCATTTGGTGAGAGCTACAGAGACTTGAGTAAGAAGTGTCACTCTCACACAGGAGTACATGAAGGGGGAGGAAGAGAGAGTGAGCACATCCTGACCCACCAATCCTTGAGATATCCCTGCTCAGAACAGCCAAGACACAGAGAGGACCATAGGGCTGGTTCCTCTATGAGACATGACATTACTTGCTGACCCATAGCTCTATGGGGAAAACACTGGAAATACAATGTGGGAATTGCGCCCAATCTGACCCCACCACACCAAGGTAAAACACGAAGGATGTGCAACAGAACAGAAAGGGGAGCAGAAACAAGGAAGCCCCAAGGGGGGTGCCAAAAATAGACTTTGGGGGGAGGGCATGGTACCCCATCAGACTCAACCAAAAAACACTCCCAAAGGTCAACAAACAGACTTTAATCTATTTACAGGCTTTTTTTGTCATTGTTTTTTGCTGTTATTGCTTTCTTTTGTTGCTTTGTTTTTCTCTGGCTTCTTTTTGTGCATATTATTATCTCTGCAGGTCTATCTAGAAAAGATAGGCTAGATAAATAATTTGGAGGAGAAAACAATGTGATGTAGGACATGGGACAAGGGGTGGGGGAGAAAGTGGGTGTCAGCAAACGCAGGAACAAAGGAACAACAAGTGATCCAACCAATGGCAAGGCTGGTAGGGCTTCATCAAGGGCAATGTAACTGAGAGGAATTACTGAAACCAAAATGAAAGTTGAGTATGATAGTGGGACAAGAGGAAAGTAAAAGGAAATCTAGGAAAGAACTAGGAGGCAAAGGGCATTTATAGAGGTCTAAATACAGGAATGTACATAGGTAAATATATTTATGTATGATGATGGGGATAAGGATATATGTGCACATATTTATAGATTTAGTTTGAAGGTAACAGATGGACATTGGGCCTCCACTTAAGTACTCCCTCATTGCAAGAACACAGTTCTATTAAGCTGGCATTCTATGAAGCTCACCTTCCCGACATGATCACTGAAGACAAAGTGGGTGCATAAGCAAATGTGGTGAAGAAGGATGATGGTGCCTGACTATCAAAAGATATGGCATCTGGGTTCTTAAAGGCTTGAGGATAAATAAGCAACCATCTAGCTGAGAAGCAGCGAAGCCCACATGAAACACACGAGCCTGTGTGACCATGAGGTGTTGATGGGATCAAGTATCAGGCATCAAAGAACAAAAAATTATGAGAGAATTAATGAGAAGGAGTGCAGAGTGGGAAACCAAAGCCCATCTGTAGGCAACTGGACATCCCCATAAAGGAGATGAGCCAGTCAGGGTGCAAAATAGCACCAATGAAACACACAATTGCCCTCTAGTTCTTTAGGGCTTCTTCCTCCCCCATTCGACCCCCAACATCATGATACCAATTCTATCTTACAAATCCGACTAGACCAGAGCATGTAAACTGGTACAAATAAGGGCTGGAAACACAGGGAATTCAGACCAGATGAACCCCTTAGGACCAGTGGTGAGAGTGGTGATACCAGGAGGGTGAAGGGAAGGTGGGGTAGAAAGGGAGAACTGATCACAATGATCTGCTTAAAACTCCCTCCCTGAGGGACAGACAACAGAAAAGTGGGTGAAAACATAACAAAATAATAATAATTTATAAATTATCAAAGATTCCAGAGGGAGAAGGGAGGGAAAAGTAAGGAGCTGATACCAAGGGCTCAAGTAGAAAGCAAATGTTTTGAGAATGATGAAGGCAACAAATGTACAGATGTGCTTGACACAATGGATGGATGGATTGTGATAAGAGTTGCATGAGTCGCCAATAAAATGATTTAAAAGAAAAGAAAACGAGAACTTCAGTAAGGAAACAAAAAAGATGTTTTATTCTACCACAGTCCTCTTCCTTCCAACTTATGTAGGCTCTGTGGGTTAGATGTACATGTTTTCTCATTGGAATAGAGAACAACAACAAGAACAAGCCAAACTTGTTGCGATCCAGTTAATTACAACTCACGGCAACACTGTAGGACAGGGTCCATACAACTGCTGCAGAGAGGTGCTTTTAGTCCTTAGGGAAACAAACTGCCACATCTTTCTCCCTTAGAACAACTAATGGGTTTAAACCATCTACCTTTCAAATAGCGGCCAAGGCACATAGGCTTAACTCATCAAACATTTGTTGAACAGGGTTGAGGGATCAAAAGTTGTGCTTGGGTTTGAGTTGCTTGGTCTCAGGTCCGAGCTGAAATGAGCATATTTAAGCTTTCAGGTAAGGTGCCTTTGCTCACTGTACTCTGGACATATTGTCATGAGGGGCAGGAGACTGAATATCTTTTCTTCAATGTTTTCTTATTCCTGATGGAGCACAATCTGCTACATGCTTTGTGGTATACACAAAGGCACACCTAAATGCACAGAGCACCAGGTTAACAAAAGCCTGCTAAAAGGGATACAGGGAAGGTATTCGTTTCACCTCACTCACTCACTCACTCACTCACTCACTCTCATCAAGTTGATTCCATCTCCTAGTGAACTCTAGGGGGTAGAAAGGCTTGTGTTTCTCCTGGGATTTCACCAGCAGATACTTCATATTGATTGTTGATATTTCCACTTCTTCACATGTATTCTCTCTTCATCCATTTGTGGTTTGGGTCCTTAAAACCATACCAAACCCCTTTGCTACTAAACCAATTCTGAGTCAAAATGAACAGAAGAATTGTGTCCCAGGGGTTCTGAAGCTGTACATATTTACAGAAGTTAAACACCCTCATCTTTCTCCCTAAGACTGTCTTTCCTTCAATCCCCGCTCCCTCAGTGATCCTCTATCTGGCTTGTTCCCCTTAAACGTCTTTAACAATGCTTTAGCTCTGGGCTCCAGTAACTCTCTTCAGTCTCAAATGGAAGATATCCTTTTCAGTTTTTATGGTTCTTTTTGGTCCTCTCTGGGGAGAAAGACAAGGCTTTCTACTCCCATAAAGCGGTACAATCTCAGAGACCCTGTGGTACATAATCTGTTGTCAACTTGAGACTGTGTAGAGTGAAGGGGGTGGAGTTGAGCCTATCAGGTCCCAGCTCGATGACCTCATTTTGAGGCAAAAGGAACTTAAATAGCTCACTGGAGGCCAGACACTGTTCTACTTGTTTCTCTGCGAGACGTGCCTCTTGATAATTCAGATGGAGCTACGCTGATGCAACTAGAACGCTGGCAGAGCCACGTGGAGATCCCGCCAACACAGAGCTGCCGCTACCACCACTGGACCCACAAGACCTTCCACCAATTTGCCTGGGATCTTGCTACATTTGGCTCCATTACTTGTGTTGCATGAGTCTGAAGAGGAATTTATAGACTGGTACTGGACATATGGGCTAATATTAGACTTAGGGACTTGATCTGGACTGGGCTGGGATGTTTCCTTAATGTACTATTGCTCTTCGAGATAAAGTTCTCTCTTACACACCTATGAGGGTGTGTTTCTCTAGTCCACCTGGACTAACACAGACCCACAGGGGTAATTTTATAGGATAGCCACTCGTCAGAATGGATTCAGTGTCAGGGAGTAGGTTCTCTGAGGTGTCGGGTGTTGCTAACAACATCTTCCTCTCCTGCTCTAATTTCCCCCTCCAGCTGTGGCTTCTAATGAATTTCAGATGTCAAAAAATAGCCCCATGTATAATCTGGTCCTTCAAATCGCCAACACATGGTTTATAAGCAGATATCGTGGGTGAAGCCCTGTGGGTTTCAAAAGCCTAATAAATGAGCACTGCATTCAAGGGGGGAGGCACCCGATACTCAGGGGAAAAGTGGACATTTACTACACTGCAATTTCTTAGTAACTTTGTTGGATGACATGGATATACTAATGCTACCCAAGACATCAAAAAGTTGTCACAACATTCCAGAGCAGAGGGGCTGCACAGAAGAGAAGATGTCATTCAGGAGGCAGATAAGCACCAATGAAACACACAACACTCCTCTACTTCCTTAATCCTTCCTTCATCCATAACTCTGAACTCAGCCCTATCTCACAGATCCTGGCAGACCAGTGTACATACAATATATGAGAACTCTTAATAGACAGCATTTGGGGTAGACAAGCCCCATTAGAAACAGTAATGGAAATAATGATTCCAGGAGGGTAGTTGAAAGGAAGGAGAAGAAAAGGGGATGGGGAGATGGATAGCAAGGATGCCAGAATAGCCCCCTTTGAGGGCAACAGATATGAGGGTACTATGTATAAATAATAATAACAATACATAATATATAAAGGGTTCCTGGGAGTGGTAGGGTGGGGGAAGGAGGGGATAAAGAGGAGCTGACTTCAAAGGGCTCAAGAAGAAAGATAATGTTTTGAAATTGTTGATGCCAACATGTGTCCATGTTCACTTTCTATAATGGCTGTAGGGATTGTTATACTATATGTAAAGGACCCCAATAAAAGTATTTATTAATTTTAAAAATATCAAAATGAAACAGAGAACAAAAACATTAAAAAGTAGGCTAAATTTCCTGCTGCTGGATTCTGATACCTGGCTCCTTGGGTCAGGGGTTGGGGAGCAGGGAAAGTTGTCACAGAACAGCTACCCATCAGGAAGTCAAAGTTCCCCTTAGAGACAGAGCTGCATCCCTTAGCACATTTCTAGCTTCCCACAGGGACATCAACTGGAGTTAACATAACTAAACTATCTCTGTATTGCTATCCTCACACCTTTCTACTTTCCAACATCCTCGTTATTATCAGTGGCGCCATCAATATACTGGAGCTCAAAGAGTGCATGACTGAAATCAGGAAAGTTGTGCGTCAGGGTTGTATCCTCTCATCATACTTATTCTGTAAGCTGATCACATAATCAGAGAAGCTGAATTATATGAATTAAGGATGGTTTGTCTTAATTAAGGATGAAGTATGCCTTCCCCAAGCCATGGTATTTTTGATGCCTCATATGTATCTCCCTGAATAAAGAAGAGTAGAGAGGAACCAATGCATTGAATTCTAGTGCCGGTGAAGCACATTGAACGTACCATGATGGAGTGCCAAAAGAACAAACAAATGTGTCTGGGAGGAAGTACAAACAAATTTGTCAGAAGGCATCCAGAGGCAAGGATGGCGAGACTTCATCTCACTTCCTTTGAACATGATGTCAGGAGAGACCAGTCCCTGGAGAAGGACACCATGCTTGGTAAAGTGGAGGAGTGGCAAAGACAAGGAAAGCCCTTGACAAGAGGGATTAACCTGGACTGCAACAATGGGCTGGAGCATAGGAGCACTTGTGAGGTAGACACAAGACCAGGCAATGTTTCATTCTGTTGTACCCAGGGTCACTGTGGGTCATAACCAACTGAAGGGCACCTGAAAACAACAACAAAGTACATCCTAAGATCTTCAGCCTCCCTACTAGGAGATTATCATGGCCAATCCATTGTGGGGGTGCCTTCTAAGGTCTCCTGTCCTGGCTTTGTCTACAATCGTAGCTCTGACCTAGAAGGCATCCACCCAGTGTCTGCAGCCTTTCCCTCTTTATCACACACACCGAGAAATGAAAGATTACAACTGTTTCCTAACTGTGATCTTCAAAAATGTATATTTATCTTCTACTCTTCTTTTTTATGCTTTGGGTAATATCTTTAAAGGAAATGTTTGGGTTTAGAGTGTCTTAAGCATTAGCTAAAACAAAACAAAACAAAGCACCATTTCTCAATCATACTATCTGAAAACCCATAGAAACTAGAGGGTTTTCAGATAAAGCCCCTGCATCAATTCACATGGGTACTGTCAAATCAAAACATTCCGTGTAGGCGGAAGTTCTGAAAGCTCTCTTGCTTTCTCTCTAGCCCCTTCAGAGCTTGCTATATACAAAAGATAACAAGACTTGCCAAACAGGAAAGCATATGTAGGCTTCTAAGCTATAGGGAAGTTTCCATGGGTGGAATTTTGAGGTATATTAACAGTCCTCGTTTGATTTGGGGGTTAGTGCTAAAAAGAAGCAAATCTTCAAATGTTTGCAAGACTATTAAAAAGGGAGCACCATTCGCCTCTCCAACATGATCACTGAGGACATATGGGTGCATAAGCAAATATGGTGAAGAAAACTGAAGGTGCCTGACTATCAAAAGATAAAGCATCTGGGGTCTTAAAGACTTGAAGGTAAACAACCAGCCATCTACCTGAGAAGCAACAAAGCCCACATGGAAGAAGCACATCAGCCTGTGTGATCATGAGGTGCTAATGGGATCAGGTATCAAGCATCAAAAACAAAAAGTCTTATCATTGTGAATGATGGGGCAGAGTGGGGACCCAAAGCCCAACTGTAGGCAATTGGACATCTTCTTACAGAAAGACCACGGGGAGGAGACGAGCTAGTCAGTATAGCAACAATGCAACATACAACTTTCCTCTAGCCCTTTAATACTTCCTCCTCTACCTCACTCCCTCCCCTCACTAACAGGATCCCAATTCTACCTTACAAATCTAGCTAGACCAGAGCATGTACACTGGCACAGATAAAAACTGGAAACATGGGGAATTTAGGACACATAAACCTTTCGGGACCAATAATAAGAGTAGTGATACCAGGAGGGTAGGTGGGGTAGAAAGGGGAAACCAATCAGAATGATCTACACATTACCCCTTCCCTGGGGGACAGACAACAGAAAAGTGGCTGAAGGGAGATGTCGGAGAGTGTAAGATATGACAAAATAATAATAAATTATCAAGGGCTTTTGAGGGAGGGAAGGTGGGGAGGGAAAAGCTGATACCCAGGGCTCAAGTAGAAAGAATGTGCTTTGAGAATGATGATGGTAACAAATGTACAAATGTGCTTCACACGATGGATGGATGGATGGATTGTGATAAGAGTTGTATGAGTCCCAAATAAAATTATTTTAAAGAGAAAAAAAGGTGTGTGTGTGTGTTGGGGGGGGTTTGGCATCAGCATCTGCCAAATGTAGAAGAAGCCTCATAGAAATTACATAAGTCCAGTCGCCACTCCAAACCCAACTATATTTTTAACAGGATCCCCAGGGGATTCATACACACATTCACATTTGGGAAATGGGACATTAGATAATATGACTGTCACTTAAATCGAGAGACCATTTCTGTCCAGCTGAGATGTATTGGATGTACACCATGGATGTATTGAAACCACACATAATGTTGCCTAGCGGGAAATGGCAGATTTGGAACCTTCTGGTGTCTCTGCCTTGGAGTTTCATGTTTTATTTTTGCCCTTTGCGGTGTGTCTCTGTTGCCTATGAATGGTTAACACAGCAGAAAAATGATAATGGCTTAAAACCACAGCCTAGAGTTAAGGATGTACTTGGGGCGGGAGGGAACATAAGAACCAGCTATATCATAGCGAGACACCCACCCACACTCGTCAACCCTATTTTAGCACAGGTGAAAACCTTCAGAAATGAACAGTAAGGAAAGCTCAAGAGGAAGAAAGCGCAAAGAACAACAGTTAAATAGGTGTATGCAAGAGAAGGGAGACGTGGCAGCCTGGCAATGAGTATCCAAAAGTGGGAGGTGGGTAGCACAGGGACATCACATGCAAATAACACAGTTTTCTTCAGCACCAGAAAGCACCAAAGACCTCTATAAGAAGGGTGTGGGAGCTGTATCTGATGTCCTCTGATTTCACAGGGTGAATTAGCAGGGAAGCAAAGTCATTAGCTCAAGACCAATTCTGATTGAGGCTGAGATCAGCGATACCTCTCTACCCTCCAACCCTCTTAACCCTCTTCACCTTTCTAAAACCAATTGTTCCTCCTAAGACACTCCATACTTTTCTGTTGGGTTTAAAAATTCATTGCAAAGGCCACATAGAAATCACAGACAATACACAAGATTATAAAGCTTACTAGAGGAAGCTAATGGGCTCCAATGAAGATTCAGAAATACTCAGGATACACTTCTCTGGCCAGAACAACCTCTTTCCAGCCTCTGTCTGGTCCTAGCCTTTCAGTTATGTGTTTCTTCACCTCCACCCAGCTTGAGCAATGTTACTCAACTCTTTTCTTTGCATTGCTAATAAATGCTCAGAGGGCACAGGCCTCTTCAGCCTCAGCCCTAAGTTTCCCTAGTTCCTTGGATCAGCAAATCTAGTTATCCATTTAAGTGCCGGAAGGCACCCTTCTTCACAAACAAGTCTTCTGCCAGAGGCCCTTACTTTACTCACTCCAGGTCCAGGAAGCCGGTCTCTCTGCCTTGTGCTCTACCTCTTGGCCTTACTGCGGCTGAGCCTTTGCTAAAGTGATCAGATTTTAACATTGGTAAAGCGGGACACCATTGATGGGGGTGTGGGTGTGGGTAGAGGGGGTATATTCCCTTCCCCTTCTCCTGCCATTCCCTAGCTTGTCGTGCATTCTTTCCAAAAATCGGGACTTTTAAAAAATGCTGTGGGATACGAGAAAAATCGTTTAAATGCAGCACTGTCCTGCCAATAGCAGGACGTCTGGTCACTTCACAGGCCTTTGCCCCTCTCTGCCCTATTATGACTCAACCCAAACCCATTACCACTGAGTCACCGCACCCTGGCATCAAAGAGGCTAAGCAGACAGGGATTTCAGGATCCAAAGGATGCACTCCATCCCCAGCTCTTCTTTCTTGGTGGCAGTGATGGCCTCTCCCTCTAACTTTTGAGATGGCTTGTTTTATACCCATCAGGATGGCCAAACGGACCAATCCTCGCATGAGAGTTCCAAGCGTTAACCATCACATTGAACCCCCTTCACAATCACTCACAACTGAATCATATCATCTTCTTAGCATCTTCCCCTTCCAGTTCTTACACAGCTGGAAGGAGGAATGACACCCAATCGATTCAGTCCCACCCAGCCACGTGCTGAGAGTTACGAAGACTACAGCTAGAAGAGTCAGATTGGCATAGTCTCTGAGCCCCTCCAGGAAGTCCCTAGGCCTGAGCATCAATTTTCAACTTGGCATTTCTGGAAGCCAAGAACCATGTCTTTCAGATCCCAGGCCCCTGGGAATCTTGCCAACTGCTTAGGAAGCATTCATCCCAGTCAAGATCACAAACCTTGATCTTGTTAATCGCTTGTGACCTAATGTCAACTCTAAGGGCTTGCTGAGAAACATTTGATAAGATCAGGTCAGAGGAACGCTATTCCAATCAGATCCAAGGAGCCAAGGTCACCTTCTTAGGGATGAAAATCCCTAGAAAATCAGGGTGTTGGAACAGTCACACTAGCCTACTCTCCCATATCGGCTTGATCTGCCGGGTGAGGCCAACCACTGATGCTCCTTAAGGGATGGGGAGACCTGCGAAATGGCCAGTGAAGGCCACCCCGAGTGACATGGCACCCAGACAGATGATCATTGTGGAGAGAGAGAGAGAGAGACAGAGAGAGAGAGAGAGAGAGAGAGAGAGAGATCTGTCTTCAGGGGCTTCCTCATTGCTTTTATGGTTCTCCAGTCATGACTGACATCCCACTTCAGCACACCTCTCACGCTAGGCACACTCCTCCCATGGCTTCCCTCTTCTTTCTTTGTTCTCCAGGAAAGACCCTCCTTCTAGCTTCCATCGCCAAAGCTCCAAAAGAGCCCCCTGAGCCCGGGGGGACCCGACACTTCACTGTAGACAGGTGCGCTTTTATGCAGGATCATTTTCCTCCCCTTGCCCCAAGCCGGTGGATTTGTCTCAGGAAGTTTTTGCTTCTTAACAACTCAAGATTGCCCCCCCCCCCCCCCCGCTGCACTTCCCTGATACACAGAGGTAAAGAATACTTCTGCGAAGGTGTGCCCAGGTCCGGACCTATTGTCAAAGAACTCTCCTCTCCACTCTACAGAGGACAGCACAGCAGCCCACCCCCTGGTCCCACCCAATGGATATCGCTGAGGACAGGCTTGGCATTTGAAAGGGGACACTACGGAGTCCCTCTGTTGGCTTGAACAGAGGACATGGAAGTCTGGGAAGTGTGGTGCGGCCATGTGCTTACGGAGAGCAGCAGAGAAATCAGAAATGGGGAGAAAAATAGAAAAATGCTATTACATTGACTGCAACTCACGAGTTGATCCTTAAGCCGAGCCTCAGATCACCAACAAGTCCAATCTGTTGTTGCAATCAGTCTGCTGAAGCAGCTCACAGAGTGTCTCCCTCGCCTTTCCTGGCCTTTGGCTCCCTGACATGTGATGGTCCCCTCTGGTGAGTAGCGTCCCTCTAGATGACGTGTTCAGAGTGTCACTTTCTAAACTAGATCACCAAGTTTTTGCTCTTAGTCTATGTTTGAAAGCTTCACTGAATCCTGCCCATCACGCAGGGTCCGGCTGATATTCAAAATGTCTATGGCATCACTTTTAGCCTGCTGGCAACAAGCATGTCACCACAGTGTGACAGACGACAGATGGGCATGGATGGATCAGTACTCCTGCAGGAGAAGGGCCCCCTTCACAGCCGGAAGTTCCTGGCTTTAGCTTCTCATGATGCCCACCTCCCAAGTCCTAAATGTGAGATGCTGCTCTAGTTGCCTTACAGTTTTCCCCACGCAAACAAGGGAGTCTCAATGAGTCGCTTTATCCATTTTGATCAGACCCTGCCTCTGCTGTAGCAAGGCTCTCGGTTATGTCTTATTGAGTACCTCCCACGCATTTCTCAGTGACTGGGTTCCACCTTCTGAATATCCTTCATCTCAGCCTCGAGGTTAGCAGTCCGACATTGCCCTGCTGGCTCTGCAGAAGCAACTTTGTATATGTTTTAGGAGCATGAGTACGACCAGGCAAGGAAATACTAAGAGGGACTCTCTCCATCTGAAGCATGATTTCTACCCAAATAACTGTGTTGGAACACAGCAAAAGCCTCCCCGCGATGTGACTCGTTGCTCAGACAATTTCTGGAATGCTTCTTCAAACCTCTTGCGACGGCAGTAAATCTCTGTCTCTCTATTTTTTAGAAACAGTTAAATGCTGTTCTCAGGATAACTGGAAACATGCTGCCCTAAAGCAGATGCCATTGGAGCGACACTAGGGTGGAACTGGCTTTGCAGGAGGAAACAGCCCAGACTGAGTGTGGGCAACGAGAGGGCACACATTTTAATCACAAGCCTGTTGTTAAACACTGTGTTACTCAACAGTGGCAAAGTTGGAACTCGCAGCACCTACTCTCCCAATCTGACAACTCAAGTGATAGCATTACCCGGAACACCTAGGTTCTACTAAATCCATCGCATCGGTTGCACTGTCTATTATCATCAACACTTCTTTCTGTCCCCTTATCCAGGCCTTTGGAGTCGAAATCAAGAGTTTATAATATCAGCCCGTTGAAGAAGAGGGGTTAATATTACATGTTATTCTTGAAGAAGCTACTGAGCCCTGGTGGTGTCCTTGGGCTGCTACTCCCAAAGGCAGCAGTTCAAAGCCACATGCTGCTCGGCAGGAGAAAGGTCGGTTCTCTATTTTCAAGATTAGAGGGCTGTGTGAGTTGGAATCCACTCGATAGGAGTGAGTTGGTCTTCTGGTTCAGTGACTTCGTAGAAATTAAACCTCCAAAGCAGCTTTGCCAGTTATTCATGTGGGTCGAAAGATATAAGAAAGCAAAATAAAGTGAATGACCTGCCTTGAGGCCAGATCTCCTGTATCACATGTGGCCTGTCGCTTTAGTGATGTGCCCTGTGGATCCAAAATCAAAGCGTGACACCTAGGACATTCGTGTAGGGGGCACAGGCTTGCTCTCTGGAGAGAGAGCATAGGGTTTCTCTAAGTCACCAGTTTTGTCCTCTTATGAAAGATGAGCGATGGCTGTCTGTTCTCAAGCCTTCACAGAGGCATCGAGAAGCTGCACAGTAAGAGATAGACATGTCAAGTCTTAGTCAATAGGTCACAGAATGCGCCAGATATCAGTAGCCTGTGTAAGGTGAGCTGGTGCAACCTACTTCTTTGTGCAAATTTCGGCAAGTGTGATCAAGATAATGAGTCACATGGCACGGTATTTTAAAAACACTGAAGCTACTTCCGGGTTTCTTCCTGGGCTTCACTCTCACTGAAACCAAACCTTGAACTCTGAGACATTATGAGGTTCTCAGACAGGGGTTAGGCACGTGACACCACTACTGAGGAGATGGCTGTGAAATGCAAAGATTGCACCTAAGTAAGAAATGTCATGTGCTGGCCTGGTAACCCAGACACGATCCCACCTTCACCCTCCCACTCCCACTCCCTGCAAACATGCTGTTTCCACTGGACATTTGAAAAAAACTTCATATACCTCCAAGTGGACAGACAGTGGTCTGGGGCCTTCAAAATATCTTTTGGTAGAAAACAGATGCTTATTCTAGGGTTTGGGAGTCCCTCCTCTACATTTCTCAGTGGCTGTTTTCAACCTTCTTAAGGTCGAATCAAAGGCACTGGTTTAGCAGTCCAAACTGCCCTATGGGCTCAGCTACTTTGCATGATAAATTTGGGGGCTGGGAAGGAGGACTACAAAGCAATCTGAGTGACTTCTAGTCCGAGTGAGCACACCTTCCACCCAAAGACAACCCAGGCATGGTCTTCCACCACGTGAGCCATTCTCTCCCAATGGTATTTGAAGAGTGTCTTCCCTGTTGCTGGGAGTGCCTGCGAGGGGGAGGGGATGGAGAAGTGGGGGCTTGGGGGTGTGAGGATGAACGAAGGAGTCCTCCTATTTCGCTGCTCCCTGTGGGTCTTGAGGTGGGGGTGGGGTGGGAGGGTGGCAGTTGACTCTGCCTTTGGAAGCAGGGTTCCCTATCTAGAAGCTAGAGATAGTGCCATTAATATGCAGGGTTGCTCTATGGAAGAGATGTGACAATAGATGGAAAGAGTGGAAGATCATATTAGTCTTCAAGTCGCCTTTCCTCCAAGGTCTCTTTCCCAAAGGCTTGCACTCAGCCCTAGTTTTCCAAGGTAACTGCAGAATCCCTCCATTCCCTACAATATGCCCTCCACCTGTCCTTTCTAACATCTCTTGCAAAAAGTTCTTCTCTAACCCCCACCCCAAATCCCCACTGCCATTCAGATGGGGCTGTTTCAGGACTTCGCTCTTTTGTGTGTATGGGGTCCATTCCTCTACATACTCCTCCTCCCCGGTGCCCTCTGGGTACGCCTCTAGCATGCCTCTAGGACAGATTTCAGCTCCTCCAGGAAGGCCTTTCAGATGGCATTCAGTTGCTGTCCTAGTCACTCCCTGTAGCAGAGCTTCCTGGATGCTCCTGCAAGCCCAGGAGTGGGCACTTGAGCTGTGGTCGGTGTATGTGCCCGTCTTCTGTACTGCGCCCTCAGGATGCCTTTGCCTCCTCTGAGTCCAGCTCTTTAGCTCTTTGTTGCTGGGCAAGTGAGTGAGGGAGTTACCTTTCTGAGCCCCAGGCACCCCCTGTGGTCACTGGTGCCCAGAATCAAACTGCCGCTTTGCCAACAGTCTCCAAGCCAAAGACTCTGAAGGCAAACGAGGGCTTGGCAGCTTAGGTCTAACCAGCTGCCCATACATCTTCTGACAAAGAGAGCAGCCATCTTCATCACCATTGCCATCCTCATTATCATTGCTACTTACTGAGCATCCTGAGTGACACCTTTCAATGTGCACAGCTGCAAAGCTGCGGCTGTACCCGGCTTGGCAAACCCTCTCTGTTTTCTGTCTTACTCCCAGAACCAGTGCCCTATAGCTCCTCCTCTCAATGCCCCCAGTGTGGAGAGCAGTGCCTGGCACAGAGCAGTCCTTCCTAAGTGTTCATTGAGTGGACAGATGGAAAGTGCCCAGGCTCTGTTCATTCTTGTGATCCTTTTGGCACTTGGACCTCACTTTCCCATTGATAACTGGCATGGGTTTTGGTGGGTATCAGATATAAGGCAAGCCAATGATGACAGTCACTTAATGGTGTCAATTTGAGGATTAGGAATGTAGGGGTGAAAAAAAAAGTGTAGAGGTGGAGTCTAGCCTGTCAATCTGGAGATGGTCAATGAGACCTGTGTGGGCATAGCTTTCTCCTCTGAGAATTCTGGGAAGTATGGTAATTCCTTCTGGAGGTGGAGACATTATCTCTCTCATTTCACTTCCTTGGACACGTTCTGCTGAAAATGCTACTCCCTGGGAGACATTGGAGCTGATGGGACACATGGCAGCATGCTGAAAGACCTCAAGCCCTGGAAACTGGTGGAGCCACGGGGAGACCCCTGCCAGTGTTGAGATGCTTTTACCACCACTGGATACACGAGACTCTGCACCCACTGGCCTGTGATTGTCCTGGTGTCACTGCATGTGCTTCATGAGTTTGAAGAGAACTTCCAGATTAATATCGGACATTTGGGTTAATATCAGACTTATGACCTTGGACTGGACTGGGCTGGAATGTTTTCTCAATGTTCATTGCTCTTGCTTATAAACCTCTTTCTCCCCCCCACAAAAAAAGATTTTAGTGGGGGCTCTTATAGCCCTTATAACATTCCATACATCATTTGTATCAAGTATATTTGTACCCTCAGTGCCATCTTCATTTCCGAAATATTTTCTACTTGAACCCTTGGTATGAACTCCTCTTTCCCCCTCCCTTTTTAAAAGAAATAAATCACTTTATTGGGGACTCATACAACTCCCATCACGATCAATACATACATCAATTGTATGCAGACCACATTTGTACACGACATATGCATGTTTATTAATTTGTTTCTGTAGTCTACTCAGAATAGCACACAGTCCACAGGCTTCTTTGTGAACTAGGGCCCGTGGTCTGGTATAAAATGGTGGATTCAAACATTCCGTTGTTCTTAGGGAGTTTGGATGATTAAATGTGAAAATTTTCCTCTCTGGGGCAGTAGGGGCAAAATCTAAACAGTAAAGTAATACTAATCACAAAGGCAAAGAGAATGAAGTGC
The DNA here is from genome assembly GCA_004026705.1 of Nesogale talazaci. Taxonomy (NCBI): domain Eukaryota; kingdom Metazoa; phylum Chordata; class Mammalia; order Afrosoricida; family Tenrecidae; genus Nesogale; species Nesogale talazaci. Next base: position 41,155 of record PVJH01009547.1, read on the forward strand.
TGCTTGTAGGTAGGGGGATGAGAAAGTGCAGAGAGGGGGCAGGATGCGGCCCAGAGTAGGGAGAGAAAGCTGGCCAGCCAAGAAGCAAATAGTTCAAGGCCAGGCCGCCCCGAGAAAGCAGTGGGGAGATATTGGAGGACTGGTCCTGAGAGTGACCTCAATTCCTGTTCCCTTTCCGGTCTCGGCCTCAGGGCAGGTACAGCCTGGCTGAACAGGTTGAGCTTACTCAATAGGAGCAGCCTTCTTTAGCAGGTGCCAGCCTCTGCTCGGCGGTCCTCTTCAGCCCAGACACACAGGACGCCCCTGTGAGATGTCGGTCCAAGGAGGGCCAACCGGGACAAGGTCTGGTCAGTAAAAGGAGCCCTGGCTGGATTATCACTTCCTGACCTTTATGCAAAGCCAAATACATGCACTCTTTGGAGGAGGGCAGTGTGTGACACCCACACAAGGGTGCACAGTTTGATTGGCAGGGGCAGGCTGGAAAGGTGCCTCTATCATTGCCCTGCCTGGCTATCACCTTTCGGCACTGCCCCCGGAGCTTGCCTTGCCTGGCAGGGTGGCCCTGCTCCCTCACCCAGGACCAAGCAGAGACAGAAAGGCAGCTCAGAGCTAGCCGGTTCTATTTGGCAATGAACCATGCTGAGTTCCACAAATGTAAAGTGAGCAGGTGCCCACAGTTCCTGGCCTCAGCAGCTCTAACCCAGCCAGATGCCCCATGGTACACACCCTGGTCTAGCATGATGCTTTGGGGACAGGGACTAGACACACAAACTTGGAGGTCAGCGAGGGGGGCAGATGGGCAAGGGCTTGACAGGTGACCATCCAGTCTTGGACAGGAGCATGTTCAGCAGACAGCAAACCACTGTAGGTCCGGGATGACCACACCTTGGGTTTTCAAACTCCACTAGGCACTGAATGAGTTAAGGGTTAGAGGCTCAAGGAAGAGGTCTTGGATTGGCCATTACCTAGATTAGGGGACTTCCAAAAGCTGGTGGAAAAATGGAATTAAAAGATAATGGACATTTCCCACCAACTTTTGTAAACCTTCTCATGTAAATACCAGGACATAGGAAGTCCCTGTTTAGTTCCCTCAGCTGCCAACTGAGTTTCCATATCACCCAGAAGCACCCCAGGAGAAAGGCCTGACAACCTGCTGTCAAAAGATGAGTCATTGAAAATCCTGTGGAGCAGACTTTAACTCTGGCATGCACGCAGGCACCAAGAGCTGAAATTCCCTCAAAGTCAACTGGCCGATTTGAGAGCAGGCCATATGGATGCTGGAGAGCCGAATTAGAGAAATGAAAGGAATGAGACTGTATTTCTACACCAAGCGATAGAGAGGCTCAGGCCCTTGCCCTTGACGAGGTGACTCCCAGGTTCTCTGTTCTGTACTGTTCAATGCGTAGGTCTGAGGGTCAAGTGGGGAAGAACAGACCTGTTGGTCATCTGGGCAACCCACATGGGTCCAGCACAGTGCCCAGCACACAGCATGTCCACAGTCAATTTTGGCTGAAAGTTTACAAGAGGACTGTGTTCTACGGTTCTTTTCTTTGGGCTCTACAGGAAGGCATATTTGGAACTAACTGTATTAGTGGACTAGAGAAACAAATCCAGGCAGACTCATATATGTGTAAGAGAAAGTTTTATATCAAGGAGTAATTGTATATTAAGAAAACATCTTAGCCCAGTCCAGATCAGGTCTGTAAGTCTGATATCAGCCCATATATCCAATACCAGTCTATAAATTCCTCTCTAGACTCACACAACATGAAATGACACAGAGTGCAGGAAGATCACACACCAGTGGATGGAACGTCTTGTGGATCCAGTGGCAGTGGAAATATCTCAGGACGGGTGTGGGTGTCCACGTGGCTCCTCCAGCTCCAGGGCTCTGGCTGCCATCAGCATGGCATCCCACGTGGCTCATCAACAGGAATGTCTCCCAAAGAGACAGGCAGAGAGTCTGTAAGCATCTGACTTCCAGTGAGCGACTTATCTCCTTGGAACTTCCAAATGAGGTCATCAAGCTGTGGCCTGATGGACAGGCTAAACTACACCTCTTTGCAAGTGGACTCCAGATTATGCAACTACCACACCAAGTAACTGTACATTCAAGCTCCTCACGTGGTAAGCCTGGTGTGGAAATTCAAGACTACTACGCAGCTGCAGGTAGGTGCCATTGAGTCAATTTCAAATCATTGCTGCTCCATGTACAAAAGAAAGAAATGCTTCCTGGTCCCACCTGCACCAACCTCACAGTTGTTCCCAGGCTTGAGCCCAGGGCTGCACCCACTGGGCCAATCCATCTTATCGAGGGTGTCCTCTTTTCCACTGCCCTTTCACTTTACCAAGCATGATGTCCTTTTCCAGGGCCTGCTTTCACCTGACAACATGAGATAAAGTCTCATCCTCCTTACCTCTAAGGAGCCCGCGGACTGTACTTTTTCCCAAGGTGGGTAGTTTGCGGTTTTTGAAAGTCCATGGTACTTTCAATATTCTTTGCCAACACACTAATTCAAATGCATCAATTTTTCTTTGGTCTTCCTTATACAATGCCCAACTTTCATATGCATAGGAGGTGAGTGACAATGCTCTCGCTTGGGTCAGGTGTACCCTCGTTTTCAAAGTAACATCCTTGCTTTTCAACACTCTAAAAAGGTCTTGTACATCAGATAGACCCAGTGCAATGTGTCTTCAACTCTCTTGATTGCTGCTTCTTTGAGCATGGATTGTGGATCCAAGCAAAATGAAATCCTTGACAACTCTGTTGATCACGATGTTACCTTAGTATTAGCCAATTGTGAAGATCTTTATTTTCTTGACATTGAGTGGGAATCTAAGTGGAAGGCTGCAATCCTTGGTCTTCATCAGCAAGTGTCTCAAGTCCTCCTCAGTTTTACCATGCAGGTCAGTGAAGCCTTCAATATGGATCTTCCAGCTATAATCTCTGTAACTCCCGGTCAAAGACCTTCTCCTGCTGAGTCTGGGTAAGAAATGTTGGGGGAAGATACTGATAGCATTCAGTTGGGAGAGCTTGCTAATCAAATTTATTGTGAGTGCCACCCTGTAGGTAGAAAATGAACCATCTCAGAAGCAGGAGTGGGTATCACACTACCAGCAAGAGCCAGGAGAGAGGTGTGTCTGGACTTCAAGATCCCTGTGCAGGGAACCTCCTTAATCCAGGAAGACTGTTTCGATCCCAGAAGAGTGACAGAGGATTGGCAGAAACAGGAGCCAGAACACGGGGCAGAGCTGTGGTCCTCCCAGACCACAGAGCAAAGTAAAGCTGAGGGCTTTGGGGCAGGAGGCTGGCTTATGGAGCAGGCTGCCTATGGGCACTTAACTTACAACTTCTGTTTGCTGACTAGAGGAGGTGGAGCTGAGAGGCTTCAGATGGAAGCTTACAGAGGAGTGGTGTGCCCTCAGGGCATTTATTAGCAACCTTAAAGGAACTTTGTAAAATGTCCTGACCAGACAACTGTATCCTGAGCATCTCTCACCTGAATTGTAACCAGAAAGTGTCCATAATAAAGTCCACAATTGGGAGCATTATCTGTGAGTTCTGTGGGGCCATCACTGTGAATTCTAGGCTCCCGTGCTGGGAGATAGAGAAAAACCATCAATCCTGAAAAGTTTCAAGCTCTTTGCTGTCGTTGTTATTCCAAGCCTATATAGAACTATTTTATTTAAACTTAGATACATATATATGGATACATTTATTTATATCAAATGTTTTATATATTAATACCGATTTTAAAGTCCCAACTTGTGAAATATTCCAGAATTATGAATTCAAAATCCACAAAGTAGAATGCATCTCAGTCCCTACAAGCACTACTAGTGGTTTAATTACATTTTCAAGATCGAATTCATTGGAAAGTGTTTTGGCTTTCTTCACATTTGGGGGGTATATGAATTTCAAACTCTGAAACTAGGATTTATGATGAAGCATGGGCCTTGCTATGAGAAATGTTCACTCTGACTGGACAATTTAGGGGAGAGTCCTTGAACTCTGAAGGTGTGTTTGTTGGTTTTTAATCAGAATCAGGCAATCAAGCCAAGTTGGGGGGGGGGGGGGAAACAGGTTCGCTCTCCCTGTACAATGGCTACCACAGAAAAGACCTTAAAATTGTTTTCTTTTAATTGGGCTGATTCTTAGTGTAGTAGTTGACAGAAAGTCAAGGGCTGAGTTTCATGTTTTGCTCTAGTGCTCTGTGAAGAGAGAGGTGGAGAAGCACTGGGGTGGACAGGTGAGGGGCAGCGGTGAATGGTGAGTTTTTTCAGAGGGATTTGGTTCTCTGACCACTTTGGGAGCCCACTTTTCCTTTCCCGTCCTCCCCCCTGGGCACATGCCATGGTCAAAGGTGACTGCCCTCCCCCTCCCAATCCCTCTACCCCCCAGCACTCCTCCATAGACTCCACCCCTCTATCTCGTTAACCAATGGTATGGCATTCACCCTTAGGAATGACGAGTGGGTATCTCTGAGCAAGAATTGAGGATTCAAGAGAAAAGATGCCTGAGAGCAGAAAGGAGTGCCTTGAAGACATGAGATGGGGCTGTAAAAAAATCCCCAACTTCACGACTGCCCAGCCCATCCTGGCCACATCGTCAGAATGCATATGGCGGTAGGCGTGTTATAGTAGGTGATCACGCACTACCATTGATCAGATTGATGACTACTCATAGTGACCCCCGTAGACCAGGGCAGAACTGCCCCTGTAGGTTTCGGAGACAGGAACTGATGACAGGAGAGAAAGCCTCCCCTTCCTCTGGCCTGTTCCCAGGGAATCGTCACATTTGTGGGACAGTGGTTCTCTGAAACACATCAGCATCATTTAATCCTGGCCCCGGAAATCCTTCTGTTAAGTGCTCAGTGATAAGCCAGAAAGTCTCAGCAGTTCAAACCTACCCCATTGGCACCTAGGAAGGTGGGCTGGCACAAGGTTTGGAAAGGCCTCTCTCGACCTCAGAAACCCTAGGCCATAGTTCCCTTCTATACACGAGGCAGGGTGTGGGGAGGGGAAGAATTGGGACCAACTTGAAGAAGACAGTGAGTTAGGTTTGGGGTTCAACTGGGCCCAGCATGGTTGTATTTATTGTCCATCTCCCAGTTGAACCCCAAAACAAACTGTCTACTCACAGTGACTCAGGAGGATAGGGTAGAAGGGTCCTGTGAATTCTGAGACTGTCACTCTTTACAGGAGTAGAAAGCCCCGACTTTCTCCCATGGAGCGACTGTTGGTTTTGAACTGCTGACTTGTGTACTGCAGCCCCATACGTAAGCATTCCTCCATCAGAGTTGACCTGAAGCCAAGGAAACACGAGCTTCTGAGGTGCAGCCAGACACGGCGGGTTTGTTTTTGCTTTTTTTTTTTTTTAACTCCCAAAGCGATTCCTGTCTGTTCCTCAAATTTTACCATGACCCTGAGACTCTGATGGCACAATGTTTAAGTGCTGGGCTGTAAACCCAAAGGGCAGACATTGGGATCCACCAGCCAAACCTTGAGAGAGAGAAGTAAGCACTTAACTTCCACAATGATGCTCATATCCATGACCATCGAGTCAATTCCAACTCAGAGGGATCCTGCAAGACTGAGGAGAACTGGTCTAGAGGGCTTCCAAAGCTGTACATCTTACTCCGGAAGCAGACTCCTTCATTTTCCCCCTCTTTAAGTGGCTGGAGTGGGGTTCGAACAGCCAACCTTGTGGTTAGGATCCAGGCATTCAACCATTTAACCAGGATTTCGTCCATAAATTACAGTTTGGAAACCCAATGGGGTCGTGCTAGCCTCCTCTTCAGGTTCCTATAAGTCAGGATGAACTCCATGGGAACAGAACTATAGGCTTGACAGGGACAACTTGCAGACCTGGAGATTTTATGGAAATGCAGAGTCCACTCCAGTGGTTATAGGATGCTGAGCTAAGAGAAGTACTGGCATGGCCACATAAGACCTAGCTCTGTGTATTGTTTGTGCACCCCGAGCTGCTGGGGAGGGTCTACAAGTTGGGTTTCTCTAGCACCAGTCGAGGAATGTCCTTACAATGTGGGACAGGGCACCTCCCAAGTTACCTAGTAGGTATACATCCGGCGGCAGGTCAGGTCAGCAGATGGGAAACACCAGTCACTCCCATTAAGACAAAAAGATGGGGCTTCTACTCTTATAAGAGAGTTATAGTCTCAGGAACCCACAGGGACAGTTCTACCCCATTGTCTCGATGGCAAGGGGTATGCTTTGGGATACTGTACATCTAAAAATAACACAAGACATCTGCTCAGCCATCTTGCCTGGCATGGCTGTGGCTGAATTCTAGGGACTGCTCCAGGGAGTCAGTGGGGAGGCAGCCGAATTTTCTCTCACGCTGTAGGTTCTGGTCACATTCATTGTTCTTAGCTGCCACAGAGCCATAAACCACCTCCTCTTGCAGAGACCCAAGCTGAAATTCTGAGACCAGAGGGCACAGGAAGAGAAAGCATTCTCTCTTCTGCATTTAGACCAGCGCCCGGGAGTGCAAGAGGCAACTCGGGTCTGGCGGTTACTTCCTAACCTCCCTGAGCACTCATCAAAGGACACGCCCTTGGTGTCAGGGCCTCAAAGTTACCAATGCATTCATGTGGTGCACGTCAGTCACACATTCATGCTTAAAAGGCCCTTGCTGTCCTTTTGCTGCAGAAAATCAAACTAAACACACTGCCATCGAATTGATTCCAACTCATAGCTGTCCTGAAGGGCAGGGTAGAACTGCTCTGTGGGTTTCTGAGACTATAATTCTTTAGGAGAGTAGAAAATCTTGGTTTTCTGTTGCTGAGCTAGCAGTTGGTCGTTTTAAACAGAAGACCCAGCAGTTAGCAGTCCAATGCATAAACAGTGGCCCACCAGGGCTCCCCCTTCTGTCTTTTTTTCTTTTGCTGCCAAAGGGCCTTAATTTTTACCTAGACATACGATGGCAGAATCATCTCAATTCAACCAATTACCAACTCAACTTATGTACATCAAAAAGCACACGAAATCATGATTGCCCCCGAGTGAGTTCTTTTTGGCCAAGATAAGCAAAAGCAGGTCGCCAAACCCATTTTGACATGGCGCATCTCACAAGAGAGATTCACAACAAGACTTTTCACACGGGTCTCCCTTCCCTTCTCAGTACTGGACAATTCTCATTAGCTGGCTCCCTGCGATCTGCCAAGGAACAAAACCGTTGTTGCCTCTAAATATGCAAATTGAGGAACGGAAACAATCCTATGGGAACAAAGAAAGGAGGGCTGTGGGGAAACCAGGGGTGGCCTCTTTCTTGAACCAGAGCTTGGCTTCTGGAAGAAGTGAGACTCTCTGAGTCTCAAAGGCCCCCCAGCGAGGCGGAAAGCCTGACTCCAGCAGTGAGCGATAGCACCAGGACCACTGGCCTCTCACTGCTGATGGTAGTTTTCAGTGAGCTTCGCTTCCGGCTTCCCAGCTCCCAAGCATCCATCCTCCATGGATGGGAAATCAGAAAACAGTATGGAAACTTAACGCGTCCGGGGCGCTTTTACAACAACAGCAACTCGGATAGTGCTTTGTTCAAAAGCATTTTAAGGGATTAATTATTTACTCCATTGAACCTCCCCTACGTGGTAGTCCCACGCTCTCAGGCCCACTTTAGATGCCCGGGGCTAAGCGATTTACCCAAGGTTCCGCAAGGCCAGCCTCACGCTGGCCACATCCATCCTCAGCCCCCAGTTCCCGGTTCTGCCAGTCCCAGAATAGAGAATGGTCCCCAGGGCACAGTGCAGAGGGGTGCCCGCTGACCTGCGGTCTCCTGAGAGCCAGACAAATGGGCCCGTGCTACCACAGACGGCTGATCTGGCAAACGAGGGTGAATGAGATGCACAAAACAGCCTGGCCAAACTCTCCACCCCACCTGCTTGGCTTTTTTTTTTTTTTTTTTTTTTTATCCCAGGGAGGAAGAATTCCACATCCCTGCTCTCTTCCCAGCATCCCATTTCACGAACTCTTTGTTTCCACATCACCAGCAGGTGGGAGGGTTTCCAGGACAGCTCAGGGCCCCGGGTCCCCAAGCGCGGAAGTTCCACCTTTCCCCAGGCAGCCTGGTCCCTTGGGGCACGAACCCAAGGACCCACCTCCCGCCCTACAACGCGCGCCGGCGGGTGCAGCCAGCGGGAGCGCTCCCTCCCTGGCGCAGGGGGACAGCCAAGGGGCTACGACACGTCCGACCCAGGCGCCCCAGGCGCCCCAGCCGCCTGCGGGTCTCACCTTCACCCGCCAGAAGGTCCCCGGCCTCCGACAGCCTGGAAGGAGGGCGGGGCGGCGGCAGCCGGGGGGGGGGGGGGGGGTGCCGACTTGGTCCCTCGCTGCCACCTGCCCGCCCTCCCAGTCCCCGCCGGCGCCGCCTTACCTGAGCCGGAGATGTGGACGCGCAGCGGGCGACCCCTGCTCGAGGACGACGAGAGGTCGCTCTGGGAGCGGCCGCGGGGACTCGGGTCGCCCGGCAGCCAGCGCTGGGCAGGCGGTGGCGGCGGCAGCGGCGGCGGCGGCGGCGCGTCGGGCTCCGGGGCTCCCACCGCCGCCGGCTCGGCCGGCTCGCCCGAGGGCCCCGAGGGACGTCCACCCGCCTGGGCCATGCGCTCCGGTGGGGCGCGGGGCGGGGGGGCGACACGGGGCGCGCGCGGGCGGGCGGGCGGCGAGGGCGGCGCGGCGCGGCGCGGGCCCCGAGGCGGCCGAGGCTGGCGGCGAGGGCGGGAGGAGGAAGAGGAGAGAAAAGTTTGCACAGGAAGGAGCCGCCTACAGCCGGCGGCTCGGGCTCCCGCGGGCGCTCCCCGCCCCAGGCAGGGTGCTGGGCTGCCGGAGGGTCCCCGGGGCGCTGCCCGGGGCTGCAGACCGCGCTTCACGACCTGGGATGCCAGGCCAAGCGGGACGGGATGCCAGGCCAAGCGGGACCGAGCCTCTGGGACCACCTTCCACTGCAGTTGTTAGGCTGCCGCTGCCTGGCGCTCGGACACCGGCCGCCCCGGGGAGCAGTCCAGTTTACAGACAGGGGTCCATCCCTGGCGCCCGAGCGTCTTGGCCACAGGCGAGTGACAGCGCTGGCCTCTCGGGTGATGTCAGGCCCTGTGACCTTCTCCGCCCCCTCCCTCGCCCTCAAAGCCCATCTCTGCTTCTCATGGTTGCCCACATTCCTGAGTTTCTGCCTGCTGGGTTGGTACTCAGAGGTCATGTTTAAAAATAAAATAATACGAGAGGTTGAACGTCTGACATCTTCCTTCCCAGCCTCATTGGTGGAAAATCTCCATCGCTGTTAGCGCTCAGGCGCCTCGTGGGGTTTTGCAACATGGGCAGCGGTGATTTTGCTGGTTCACGTCGAAGTTCTCTCGGTTTCACAATCGGGTCCCCAGGTTGTGTCTTGAGCAGAATTGAAGGGCAGCAGAGCAGACTCGGTTCACAGGCAGGACATGATGTCCCTGGGTTCACCCAATGCCAAGCTAAGGGGAGAGATAACTGGGCAAAGGAGAGCCCTATCGGGGAGCAGCATGCACTGACCGAAAGCCATCATCCCGGGAATACTCAGACACCAGACCCTCTGCCCCCAGTCTGTCATTGAACAGGAAGGATCCACGCAGAAGGGAAAGAAGTGAAGGCTGCAAACTAGAGACCTGAACACCCAGGAAGACGCTATTAAAAAACCTGTTGTTAGGTTGGTTCTGAAGGGTAAAGACCCAGTGCACAGTAGAGCTAAAGGCTGCCCGGACCCAGGGACATCCTCACAATTGTTCGGTGGGAACCCATTGTTGCAGCCACTATGTCAGTCCGTCACATCAAGGGTCTTCCTCTTTTCCCCTGACCTGCGGCTTTAGCCAGCGTGGTGTCCTTTTCCAGGACCTGTCACATGTCCAAAGAACTGGAGGCATTACTTCTTCCAGACAGATGTCTGCCCTGGCAGGTAGTCCTTTCAATATTCTTCTGGGACTTTCGATGTTCTTTGTCTATGGCATCACTCACATGCATCAATTTACTGGAAACAACTCTCAACTTTCAAAGCAAAGCAAAACTCCCTGCCTCCAGGCTGATTGAGACCCATAGCAGCCCTTAAAGGCAGGGTTGAACGGCCCTTGTGAAATTCTGAGATTGTAACTTTTTGCCAGAGTAGATAGCTTCATCATTCTGCGGACTGGCTGGTGATTTCAAACTCCGGACCTTGTGGTTAGCAGCCCACCTCATAGGCATCGGGGCTAGCTTGTAAACCTCCTAGCAAGACACTTTTGATCATTGAAAAGGGCTTTCATCTATACTTCTCACGGCAACCCTGTAGGGAGCACAAAACGATTCCAAGTTCATTGCCAAGTCTGCTCCCAGTCGGACTTAGAACCAGGCACATGCACAACGTCAGGTGACTCAAATCCAGGGTCTAACTGATGACCTCTTTCTATTCACTGGAATGCTGTGTGGATCTGGTGTTGTTCACAACTGTGTCCCTGCCTTCTGAGGATGGAAATGGCCTTTCTCAGTGGCCCTTCTCCACCTTTAGCCAAGATGGGAAGCTGACCTCTCACGTGGCTTTCCCTGCTAACCCTAAATCAGGTGTTTTCGCTGACAATGGCATTTCTCCTCCTCAACCCCTAGCCACTGCAAACATACTGTGTGACCTTGGAGCTGTCTGTACTCCTTGGTTGACTTCCTCTCCATTTAGCTTCCTCCTTTGTAATCCATCTTCTCTCCGGGCCACTCACCCTGCCCTCTTCTTTGTCTCCTCCCTCCTACTCTCTCCCATCGCTCACAACACAAGCTCCATGCTGGTCACCAGCCTTTTCAGGGCTCCTTGGTTGATCCTCTGTCAAGCAAATGAATAATTCAGCAATTTAAAAGTCTCCCCCAACTCATTATCCGGTGACTCAGCAATTCAACGGTTCAACTTCCATTTATTGTAAATACATACTTAAGGGCTGTCTTATGGGCCAGGTAGACTGCTGGCCACAGAAGATACTGTACAACCAGATTGCTGCCTGCTTTCAAGAGGCACCAGGAGCCCTGGAGTCTTCTTTCACAGTCAAACTCCTCCAGAGAGAAGCTGGCATTTGCTCTTGCCATGCTTGTATGATACTCACTTCCTGACTGTGGTGTGACTTCTGTCCTTGCTACTGGGGGCTGGCGGTGGGGTGGGGAAGGCTCTGCTTTTCCCCAGAACGATTCTAAGCTCCTTGTCAAAAGTACGGGGAGTCTCTCAGAGCATTCTTTTTGCAGCACTTATCATTCTTGGTACTTGCTCCTTTTCTGGACTCTGCTCTGTAACTTCTGAGATTCCCACTTCTCTCGGAATCCTCCAACGCTCTGAGGGTCAGTGTGACCCTTTCCTTCAGGACCCCTTTACCCCGATCTGACCCTGACACAGGAATCCATAAGGCTCCTACAGCAGCCCTCTTCTCCTCACCCTTGGCATAGTTTCCCAGGAAACTATCACTCTCCTTCACATCTTCACTTTTAACTTTGCATGCATGCTAAGTGGCTGCAATCACTCACACTTCCCTTTCCCCTGACCTCCAGATCCTAACACCCAGCTGCCTCTTGGACTGTTTTTCTATGTGCTTCTGTCATCGCCAGTTGACCCACCTTGACCCACCTCTTCCTCCTCATCCTGTGGAAAGCTTGTTCTGTTGACTCTGCATTTTCAACACACTTCTCCTCCCTGCCAGTCTTGAGTTTGAGGCATCATCTTCTGTTTTCCATTAAAGGAACCCTCTGCCTCTAGACGCGTTCCTTTCACCCTTTCTCTGCTATCAACTGGGATTCCCTTTCCAAAATGGCCTCAAGATTCTCTTGCTTCTCCATCTGAATGTCCTCAAGTCAAGCGCACATTGCACATTGCACATAGTGGATATTCCTCAGCTTGGTATGTTGGGGTCCTTAAGCACACCTCCATTGCGTGCTGTGCTCTTTAGACTTGCACTTCTTAGACTTGCAGCATTGTTCCCTACCTTTGCCCCCCCACCCCTTACCAAACTACCCACCGACCCCACGTTCTCCTCCATTCAAATTGTGTCTCTCTTCCAACCAGGAAGTTTCCTGACACTTCCCAACCTGCCAGCCAGGATAAGTGGCACTCTGAGCCTAACATCCTACATTTGCCTGTTACCTCATTTCTCACCCATCAGGACATGGAATCTTATTTGTTTTTAAATTGAGTGTTAAATTGGTCTGTGCAGAGATCAAAGCTGCCTCATGGTTTTGAGCCTGCCATTTCTCTCTATGTGCGGTGGGGGGCTGTGGAATTGATACTCACAAGATCTTGTGGGTGGTCTTTGTGAATCCAGTGTTCCTTGGAAATTCAGGTATTCAGCTCTTTCTGTAGGGCTCCTGGTTCTAGAAGGCTCTCAGCATAGGGCCACTAAAGGATGCCCTGGATCCCCAGCTCTTCTTTCTTGTTATGGATGATCATTCTTCTCTGCTGGCTTGTTTAGCCAAACCCCTTGTGACAAAGGAGAACCACCCCATAGTGTTTTCCACAGAATGCTATTGAATATATTTTTAATGTTGTCTTCCCATTATCGCTCTCAATCCAAAATGTTCCACCATCATCGAATTAACTCAGTGCCTCTGATACAAACTTCTTCCTCACCTTTGTTTGATAATATTTTCAGGCTGTCATATTTAGCGGAGTAGATCACTAGCTCTTCCTCCCCTGGAGTCACTGGGTGAGTCCAAACCACCTGTGGTAGGGACATAATGTCATGTCAACTTGAAGATACAATAAGGGTGGAGTCTAGCCAGTCAATCAGGTCACAGCCTGATGGTGCCTCCCTGTGGGTGCGGCCTTCTCATAAGGAGGGTCTTGGGACCCTCCCCTCTATCTTGGGCTCCACCTTCCTGTGGCAAGCCATGCTGACAAATGCACAAACTCTGCGATGCTGTGACAGCCATTGGACCCACACAACTTGGCACCTCCCAGCTTGTGATCTCCCTGCATCATCACAGGAGGCTGTGTGAGTCTGAAGAGGGTGTGCTAGTCTGGGTAGACCAGAGGAACAAAGTCATAAGTAGGCATATGTATATAAGGGAGAGGTCTATACACAAGAGCAACTGTGCATTAAGAAAACATCCCAACCCAGTCCAGCCCAAGGCCCTAAGTCAGATAGTAGCCCTTAGGTTCAATACCAGTCTATAAAATCTTCTTCAGACTCACAAAACACATGCAATGATGCCAAATGCAAGATGATCACAAGCCAGATGGGTAGATGCCTTTGGATCCAGTGGCGTTGTAAACATCTCAGTGTTGGCAGGGGTCTCCAAGTGGCTCCTCCTGCTTCAGAGGTCTGGTTCCATCAGATCTTCATGTGGCTTCTCCTCTGGGATGTCTCACAGGGAGTCAGCCTTGTGTCTTGTCAGCAGAGCGTCTCCAAGGGAGTGAATAGTGAGTCTCTCACTTCCAGGGAGTCAGCCTTGTGTCTTGTCAGCAGAGCGTCTCCAAGGGAGTGAATAGTGAGTCTCTCACTTCCAGTGGGAAATACAGCCAGATTTCCCAGAATTCTCAGGAGAAGGCCATGCCTACACAGAGGTCTCATTAGCTAGCTATCTTCAGATTGATAGGCTAGACTCCACCCCTACACTCTTAATCCTCAAATTGACACCAGATTATGTTATTGACACAGAGGGACTTAGGGACTAATTTCAGATTTATGGACTTGAGTTGGACTAGGTTGGGATATTTTATTGATGTATGATTGCTTCTTGGTATATATATGTGTATATATATATATATATGATTTGTTTCTATAGTCAACTCCTTTCTCTCTATGCATCCAGGCTGCCAAAGAAAGCACTTTTCTGTCCCTTTCCCACTCACTCTTGTGTTTTTTAAATGTATCTTTACCACCATATTTTTTTAATTAAAAATCATTTATTAGGGGCTCGTACATCATTTTTCCAATACATAAATAAATATACTGTGACAAGAACCCTCACATGTCTGCTGCCGTCATCATTCTCCAAACATCCGCCCTTTCCCCCAGCCCCTGGTGTCGGTTCCTCCAACCCCTCCCTTGTTCCCCTGCTCTCTCTCCCCCACCAACTCTCAATACTTTATAAATTATTTTTATTCTGTCATATGTTACCCTGCCCAATACCTCCCTCAGCCCACTCCCCCGTCCTCCAGGTAGGTCATGTGTATTTCCTTGCAGCTGGTTCCATCTCTACCCCATCTTCTCTCTACCCATCTGGTAGTTCCAATCTAACCACTGGCCCGAGAGGGCTCATCCATCCTGATTTCCCCATATCTCCAGCCCCCCTCTCCACTAGTGTACCTTCTCCAGTCCATCTGGATGTGCAAGGTAGAGTTGGGATCATGATGGTTGGGGGGTATGGAGACCTCAGGAACTAGAGGAAACTTGTATGCATCATCACTGCCTGTCTGCACTCTGACTAGTCTGTCTCCTTCCCGTGGCTCCCCTGTAAAGGAGTGGCCAATTACCCACCAGTGGGCCTTAGGTCCCCACCTTGCCCCTCCCCTCACTCATAATGAAGTGATTCCTGTTCTTTGATGCCCGATATCTGCTCCTTTTGGGCCCTCTTGATCACACTTGATGGTGTGCTTCTTCCATGTGGACTTTGCTGTCTCCATGCTGAATGGCGACTCAGTTATCTTCAAGTTTTTGAGACTCTACACATTAAATCATTTGGTAGCTGGGCACCACCTTTTGTTTGCCTCTGTATCCATTTGTCTTCTGCGATATCGGGAGTTAATTGGTTCATTGATTTTGATTTTTGTTCTTTGATGCCTGATGCCTGATTGTTTCAGCACCTCATGATCACACAGGCAGGTGAGCTTCTTTTATGGTGGGTTTTGTTGCTCCTGAGCTAGATGGTTGCTTGTTTATGCTCAAGCCTTTAAGACCCCACATGCTATATCTTTTGATAGCTGGGCACCATCAGCTTTCTTCACCACTCTTGTTCATGCTCCCACATGTCCTCAGTGGGCACCATGGGGGTGTGTGCACACATTGATATGTGTTCCCCTCCCCCCCTCCCATTTGATGTTTATTGCCTAGACCTTTCACCACCGTGTGACCATGCTGGCTGTTGTGCTTCTTCTCTGTGGGTGTAGTCTCTTCTCAAGTGGATGGTCTAGTGTTTATCTTTAGGCTTTTAAGACTCCAGACAATATATCCTTTGATGGCTGAGCACCATCATCTTTCTTCACCACATTTGCTTATGCACCCATTTTACTTCAGTGATCATGTTGGGCCAGTGAGCCGCGAAGAATACCAGATTCATAGAACAAAGTGTTCTTGCATTGAGGGAGCACCAGGGTGAGGGCCCAAGGTCCACCTGCTGCCCTAATATTTGGCCTATAGATATGTTCTTAAATTTATTCCCACCTTATAACAGATAGTTGTATTTATGTATGGACATACCTATGTTAGACCTCTACAAGTGCCCTTTGCCTTCTAGCTCTTTCCTCTATTTCCTTCTGCCTCCCTCCTGTCCCACCATCTTGTTCCACCTTCATTGGTGTTTCAGTGTTTCCTCATAGATTCATTGTCCTTGTTTAATCCCAACCAGGCCTCCCACACGCTCCCTTCCATTGATTCCAGACCATTTGTTGCTCCCCCTCCCCCGTCCATGTGCTATAGACCAAAATCGTTAATAAACATAGATGCAAAAATCTTCAACAAGATATTGGCCAATAGAATACAAAGATATATAAAAAGCATAATCCACCAGGATCAGGTAGGATTCATCCCAGAGATGCAGGGATGGTTTAACATCCATAAATCCATCAATATTATACATCATATTAGTAAGGTGAAGGATAAGAACCATATGATAATATTGATAGATGCAGAGAAAGCATTTGACAACATCCAGCACCCTTTCCTAATCAAGGTGCTCAGACAGATAGGAATAGAAGGACAGTTCCTCAAGTTAATACAAGTTATCCTATGAGAAGCCAACAGCTAGCATAATAGTCAATGGAGAAAAGACTAAATCAATCCCACTGAAGAAGGGGACTAGACAAGGATGCCCCTTATCCCCACTAATATTCAATATAGTACTGGAGGGCTTAGCAAATAACATAAGACAATAGAAAGATATTCAAGGCATCCAAATGGGAGAGAAAGAGGTCAAGTTATCATTATTCGCTGATGACATGATCCTGTACATCGCAAATCCCAAGAGCTCCACAACCAGAGTACTAACAGTGATAGAGGAATATGGAAGAGTGGCAGGATACAAGATCAACAAACAGAAGTCGATTGGTCTGCTCTACACATCTGACAAGACCACAGAAGAGGAGATTAAGAAAGCAGTTCAATTCACAACAGCCAAGAATAAATTGAAGTACCTAGGGATATACCTGACCAAAAAAATAAAAGACCTATACAAGGAAAACTACAAAATCCTACTATAGGAAATGAAAAGCGACCTCCACAAATGGAGGAACATCCCATGCTCATGGATTGGGAGACTCAATATAATAAAGATGTCTATCCTACCCAGGTCACTTTATAAGTTCAATGCTATCCCGATCCAAATACCAACAACCTTCTTCAGAGAACTGGAAAAATTGACCACCAACTTCATATGGAGAGGGAAAAAGCCCAGAATTAGCAGGGATCTCCTCAAGGACAAGAACACAGTTGGAGGAATGGCTTTACCTGACTTTCACAGTTACTACAAAGCTACAGTGGTCAAAACAGCATGGTACTGGCATAATGGCAGATACACAGATCAATGGAAAAGAATAGAAAACCCAGAAATAAAACCATTAGCATATAAACAACTGATTTTTGACAAGGGCCCCAAAAACATCAAGTGGGAGGGTGATGCTCTATTTAACAAATGGTGTTGGAGACAATGGAAGTCTACATGTAGAAAAATAAAACAGGATCTCTACCTCACCCCATGCACAAGAACAAACTGGAGGTGGATCACAGACCTGGAAGTAAAACCACAAACCATCAGGACCAATAGCAAGGGAAAAACTAAGAACCCAGGGAATACAAAGGCTAACTGCAACAGGACAGGGTACACATCCAGGGGAACCTGAAATTGACAAATGGAACTTATTTAGAATAAAACACATGTGTACATCAAAGGACTTTACCAAAAGGGTACCCAGGCAACCCACAGACTGGGAGAAGAATTTTAGCAAAAGTACAACAGACAAAGGACTTATTACAAAAATCTACAATACCCTCATCTCATGCAAGAAGCTGAAAACAGATAACACTATGAAGAAATGGGAAAAAGAACTGAAAAGAAGTTTCACTAGGGAGGAGGCCCAGATGGCCAATGAAGATAAGAGAAAATGCTCCCGCTCACTAGCCATCAGAGAAATGCAAATCAAAACAACCATGAGATATCATCTAACACCCTTGAGGCTAGCCCAGATCAGAAAATCAGAGTGCAACAAATGTTGGAGGGGATGTGGTGAAATAGGAACACTTCTACATTGTTGGTGGTTGTGTAGATATGTACAGCGACTGTGGAAAGCAGTCTGCCGATATTTAATGAAAATGGAAGTTGAACTACCCTACGATCCAGCTATACCACTATTGGGTATATACCCATAAGAGGCAAGAAATAAACCACAGCCAGCGGTATGCATGCCAGTGTTTATTGCAGCACAATTCAGTAGATGAATGGATTAGCAAACTCTAGCACATACACACAATGGAGTACTATGCCTCACTCAAAAGCTCGACAAACACATGAAACACATCTCTGCGTGGGAAGAACTGGAGGAAATTATGCTAAGTGAACTTAGTCAATCTCAAAAGGAGAAGTACTGCATGAGCCCCCTGAGGTAAGTAGAAACAGTATGGTGAGTATAAAAGAGAAAACTTCTGTACCATAACAGTTGGTCCAAGAAGTAGGGTAAAGGGAGGAGGGAGGACCAAACCCAGGGAGGTACACATTGGATGCAACACAGTAATGGGAGAAAGATGAGGGGGTAGAGGGGATAGGGAGATAAAAGGGGAATTCAAAAATGAAAGGATAACAGAGGGAACAGGGCACTAATCTACCCCGGGGGCAGAGGGGGGAGGGGAGAGAGGAAGTACTGGTCTTGTTGCCACAGAAACCGGAGTGGGCAAGCAGTTCCTACCACAAAGCCAGTAAGACTGTGTGGATGCATGGAAGGATGCAAGAAAAGAGAGCTACAGAGCTGGAAGCAACCAGAGTCAGATGGACTCCTTTTCTAGAAGTAGGCGTGGCAGAGAACAGGTTGAGGGAGGGGCCAGCATCCCACACCCACAGGGATAAAGACAAGAAGGGAGGAAGAGGAAGAGAGCCTGGTCCAAGCTCCACGCCGACACATGATGCTCAGAGGACTACATCCCTCTGGAGATGCTATGAGCCACAGAAAGGACTGGGCAAACAACGGTTCCTGGGGGCATAAGAGAGGGGAGGAGAGGGGGGTATGGACAAACCACCATAATTTTTTATAGAAAAAAATCAATCTGTTTTCCTTTTATTTTACTGGCAACTCAATCTAATTCTCTTGAGTGGCCAAGACCTGCATTGTTCTGTGTTTAGAAATTTCTCTTGCTTGGAGATTTGAGCAGAGAGGAAATAAAGTGCCCCTTCTTGATGTGTCGTCAACAGAACACAGTGCTCTGTTTAGGGATTGGGAAGTATCGTATATACTTGAGTATAAGCCCAGACACCTAATTTTGACACAAAAAACTGGGGGGGGGGGGAAATAAAAAATGTGCTGAAAAAGCTTGGCTTATACTCAAGTATATACTGTAGTTATTTCTCTTGTGTTTTGTTTTCAAATTTTAATGCCCCAAAGGGGTACAATAGGAAACAAGCATTACTTTTAGGGTATGCCTGCAGAGATGTAAGACAATGCCACCTCTTCATGAATTTTCTTCAGTACCTAAAGGGTCATGTGGTAGATTTATAATCTCATGTCAACATGATAAATAGAGTGAAGGGGTGGGGTCTAGCCTGATGATACATCCTTGGGGCATGGTCTTTTTATGAGGATTCTGGGAACTACCTCACTTTCTGCCTGGAGACATGACAGAATGGGATGGGACACACTCTCTCTCTACTTCATATTCCTGCTGACAAGTCACATGAAACAATGCTAATGGCAGCCAGAGCCCTGGAGATGTGTCCACCGCCTTCGGATTCACAGATTTTGAACCCACCAACCTGTGATCTTCCTATATTTTGTATCATTGCATGTGACTGCATGAGTCTGAAGAGTGGCTTATGGACTAGTATCAGACGTATGGGCTAATATCAGACTTAGGGACTTGATCTGGACTGAGCTGGGATGCTTTCTTAATATACCATTACTCTTTGATATAAAGTTATACACACACGTGAATGTCACTTGATTTGTTTTTCTTTTTTTTTTTTTTTTTTTGGTTTTTGGGACATCACTGCTCTCCGGTGGTGGGAGTAGGAGGCCCAGCCCCACTGCTGGAATTGAACCTCCATCCCAGTGGGCTGCAGTCCCGTGCACAACCACTACGCCACCGGGACTCAGCCCCTTGCTTGTATTTTTTTGCTGTTGTTGATTTGTTTTTCTAACCTGGCCTAACACAGGTCACTATGAAATGGAATTGACTCAAAGATAATAAATGGGTCTATGGGAGGTGGGAAGAGGGGAGGAATAAATCAGGTACCACTCCAATATATTTTGCTTGAAAATAAGTGATGAAATTGACTTTTTTTAAAAAAGGGATAGAAATGAAGAAAATAGTTGCATTCAAGATTGAAAAAAATATAATAGAGAGTGCAAATGTTGCTGAGACTATAGAGAAAATCAAATCCATTGCTGTTGGGAATGTAAAACAGCACAGGCACAGTGGAAACCACTCAAAATGTCAAACACAGAGCTAGCAGTGATTCCATGCTTAAGTATAAGCCTAAGAGACTTGACAGTAGTGGCACAAACAGCCATGAGCACTAATATTCACTGCAGTACTACCCATAATACCTAATGTATGGAAACAACTGAAAAGCCCATCAATAACTCACTGGATTAAAAAAAAAGTACCTGCATACAGTGGAATACTATGCAGTCTTCAAGAGAAATGACATGTAGTCCGTACCACATCATGGGTGAACCTTGAAAATACCATTCCCAGTGAACTGAGTGTGTTTCAAAAGCAGACACAGAGAAATGGAAGATCATTAGCGATAAGAGGGAGTGTGAAGGGAAGGGGAAGGAAGATGTCTGTGTCAGGGGCATTGTTTATGTTAATGGGGGAGGAGTGTTTTGGATGATGATGGCAAGCATGAATAGACAACCCCCAAATGAAATTGATATCCTTGGATTGTAAGCATGAAAGTTGGGTTGATGGAGGCTTTGGTGTGTATGTTTCACCACAATAAGAGAGAGAGAAACAAGACAAAGCTATCATCATCAGAATAATGTGGGACAGACATATTACTTATTCTTAATGTCACTTAGCATGTTCAGTTTATCAGGCACAAGTGTTTTACATGTGTTTTCTTTATTGAATGGTGTCCCCCCCCCCTTGCTTTTTAATATGTGTCAACTTGACTAGGCCATGATTTTGTAACTATCCTCCATTCTGGGCCCTGGTGTAATTATTCTCCATTTTCCAATCTGAGAGGAGTCTACCATGTACTGTAAATCCTAACTTTGAGGATGCCAATGTGACAGGATCAAAGGGAGTTTTATTAATAAAGAAAGATGCAGCCCCCAGACTCAGCTTCATCTCCAGTCCATTGAATTTGAGTACAAAAGGGACTGAACAGGGCAGAAGGAAGGTTCTTAGTAGCAAGAAAGAAGAGCTGGGAACTCAGGACAACTTTTAGACTCAAAGTCCCTATGCTGAGAACCTTCCAGAACCTGGAGATACAGAACAAGAACCGAGTATCTGAATCTCCCATGAACACTGGGTTCACAAGGACCATTCACTAGACCCAGGAGAAAGAGACTTCCCTTACAGCTTGTTCTCTGAATTTAGACTTTTAGCCTCCTAAACATCGAGAGAATAAATTTCTGTTTGTAAAGCTATCCACGTGTGGTATTTCAATAATAGCAACACTGGGCAACTAAGACAATGCCTAACTCCTTTAATCTTCACAAAACATCAGCAAGACAAGACAGATACAGATTAGCAAGAACACAAGCGGGAAATTAAAATGCCACAGAGTTCTTAGGTTCGTGAGGTATGTGTAGCCCCTGGCACTTGAGGTCCAGAGTGAGCGCATTAACACCACCTCATGTTATCTACCCATCAGCAGACACGGATCGGATGGCTAGATTGACCGATCCAACAAAAGACGGCAACGCAACACAGGCAACTGCTGCTTGGTCCTCTGTCACCTGCCTGATGGGTTGTGGATCAGAAAAGAATGCACTGTGACCCACTGTCTTTTCACTGGCTGCATGTAGACCACCATGCCTTCCTTCCACATCCGTTTCAGTCTGAAAACCCCACTGAAGTCTGCCCAGTTTCACAGCAGCACTCAGGCCCTTGGACAGGCAGGTGGTGGTTACACACGCAGTACATTGGCCTAGATCCTCGCCCCTTTGCCTTTGCAAAGGCAAAGATTTTACTGATGAACCACCAAAGCTCCCCTTCCCCACCAGCCAAAAGCTTAGTCTGTCATAAGACCCTCCCCTCAAATGAATAGAAATTAATAACTGGTGTCTCATTTTTTTTTCCAAATGATTTTGTATAAGATTTTATTTAAATCTCCTTCACTCTGTGGATGGGGCAGTGGTTTGAGGATGGGGCTTGGAAGAAGGAACTGGCAATCTATTCTCCACCTCCCCAACAAAAAATCATGCATTAAAAACCTCATGGAGCCTGTAATGGCTATGAGTTGGGATGGAAACTACAAGATTGGCAGTTTGAAACCACCAGCCATATGGAGGAAGAAAGAAGAGGCTTTTGACTTCTGTAAAGAAGAGTAGCTTCAGAACGCCACAGGGCAGGTCTACACTGTCCCACAGGCTCGCTCCGAGTCAGCGCGGGAGTGAGTTTGGTGTTTGGGTTAGAGGATGCAAAGGGCTTACATCTGGCTGGTCATTGAAAGGTTGTCAGAGCAACTGTGGGAGAAAAGATCTGGCTCTCCCACCCTCACCCCACCCCACCCCCACCTCATCCCCCATACAAGATACAGCCATGACAGTCGTATGGCGCAGTTCTGCTTTGTAGCCCAGAAGGACTTCCTTCATGAGTCAGACTTGATACACTACAGCAATGGGTTAAATCTTTGACACAATTCACTGATAAAGAGACAAGAGATAAAAATAGTTTAAAGCGTTCAATGTAAGGAGGGGAACTTATTTTAAAACCAAAATGAAACACAGCATAAGGAAGCCTTTGTAGTCGCAAACAAATTACACTTCAAAAACTACCAGACTTCACAAAACGAAGGACTCGCTTGTAAAATGATTTAGGCCCTAAATTTAAAGATCATTTGCTTTCCAGAAAGATTGCACCAATGGACAGCATGACTCACCAGCTTGCACCCATTGGTCCTCTTGCTTGCAGCATTAGACAGCACCCATTGCACGCAGCCAGGCTGCACTACAAACGTTCAGAAGCATTTCTAAATTGACAAAAGGATAAAAAAAGGCATGCTTCTGTTGTTATAATTAGCATTTTTTAAAAGTCCGGTAGCTTGAAATGCTTGCCTGATATCTTGATTGGCCATTTGGCTCTTTGGATTTCCTGTTTGTGAAAGAGTTGTTCACGCCCTTTGTCTATTCATCTGAAGGGGTCTTGGCCTTATTGATTTGTGCGAGCACTTTATAGATCAAGATGAGAATAACTTTTTCTTCATATTTGTTGAAAATGGGTTGGCCCAGTCCACTGTTTGCCTTTTAGCTTCTATTTTCTATTTTTTATAGTTATTATAAATGGGATTTTTTGTTTGTTTTTTCCTCAAGCCAATTGTTGTGTACATAGGAAAGCTATTGATTTTTCTAGTGTTGTAACCTAGAACCTTATTGAACTCTTTTTAGCTCTAAACATTTCCAGTTGATTCTCTTTAGGTTTTTTATGCTTATAATATAATTTCTAAAAGGGAAGAGGGAGGGAAAAAAGAAGGGAGGGAGAGAAACACTTTAATAACAGAAACACTTATTGCTTAGGGATGATATGCTATTTCCATTTAACCAAAATACACAGAAAACTTGGTGACAACACTCAGAACTCACCCTTATTCTAATGAGAATGTCTCCAATTTCATTATGAAATGTCAAGTTGGTGCTTGTTTTGATGTTGATACTAATGATAATAACTTTCCTTCTATACTCGGTTATTTTTAATTAAAGAAGTTCTTCATTGTGACATTATATAGTGTGGTAGTTATATAATCTGCTGTTAATTTGGGACTTCAGAGGATTAAGAGTGAAGAGATGGAGTCTAATATGTCAATTGGGCCATCGCCAATGAGGTCTCTCTGGGGATATGGCCTTCTCCTGAGAATTCTGGGACATCTAGTATTTCCTCCTTGGAGGTGGGAGACACCTTTCTTTCCCTGCTCACACCCTGGAAAACATAGCAGTCGACAGGGCACATGGATAAGGTGACCAGACATCCCTCTTTTTTAACAATTTAACAACGTCCTGCGGCATTTTAAAATTATAATAAATATATTACAATACTATTTTTTTGTGTTCTATGAACATCTTTGTTGCTCCATATAGACCAAATTTTCCATCAGGAATCTCTGACCACCGCCACCCCCACACCCCCAGTCAATGGTGTCCCACTTAAAATCTGGTCACTTTACACAGGGATCTACTTACCCTGATGCAGCCCTGGGTGCTGAACAAATTACATGGAGACCCCTGCCAGCCCTGAGATGCTTATGTCACTGGACCCAAAACCTTTCTACCTACTGGCCTATGATCATCCTGCATTCAGCATCATTGCTTTTGTTTCATGAGTCTGAAGAGAACTTTATAGACTGCTGTTGGATATATGGTCTAATATCGGACGTATGGGCTTGGATTGGATGAGGTTGGGATGCTTTTTTTTTTTTTTTTGAGGTTGGGATGCTTTCTTAATGTACAATTACCCTTTATATAAAACCTCTCTGTTATATCTATATGAGTGTTTATGGACTTGTTTCCCTAGTCTAGCCAGACTAACACAGATGGGTAGTTTTATGGCTGCACATCATTTCTGTCTATTAATGAGGCAAAGCAGTCATTAAATAAAATCACAACCTTACAAACTTGAAGAAAGCACATTAGCAACACCAGCCATGTGTTCAGTGGCAAGCAAGGGAAAAAAAAAAACCCTTTGACGATTTTCTTTGTGAGGTGGACAATTGTACCTGGATTTTCCGTGGTATAATCTCCTCTCCTTTGTTTTTTTTTAAAGATTATCCCCAATTGAAGTTTAATTTGCATGCCATAAATGATGTTGGTTTAAATGTCCAAGGTGTTGAATGTGGACAGATGAACACAGCTGAGAAAATACTGCCACCGTGAAGAGACTGGCCAATTCCATCACTCCCACCCCCACCCCTACCTCTCCCCACCCCACCCCCCACACACATATACAAAATTCCTCCTGAGTTTTAGTAGCTCATCTTTTCTTTTTATCATTAGAGATTCAATTATATCTTAAAAATTATAAGATTATAAATGAAAAATTTTAAAACCCTTAAGGACTTTATGTAAAGCCCTCGTGGTGAAGTGGTTAATGTTGGGCTGCTAACCACAAGGTCAGCAGTTCAAAATCTTAGGGGAAAGAAGAAGTTTTCTCTTCCTAGAAAGAGGTGTCATCTGGGACTATTATGTGGGCAGTTCAACTATCCTATAGAATCTGAGATAGTTAAGGTTTATCGTGCCAACCTGGCCAATAAACATATGTGGGATTAACTGAAGGGAGAAGAGATAAATGGCTCAGGGAGCCTCACCTCTTTAGTTCTCGGGTCTCTTGCTTTCTGATGGTTGGACCACGGGGCAGCTGCCTTAGCCAGTTCCCTGCTTCAGCTGGCAAGACTCACTTCTTGTAAGACTTCCCCAAGGAGAAGCCCCATGGACCTAACCTGATGCAGCCCTGGGTGCTGGAGCAGCCGCGTGGAGACCCCTGCCAGTGCTGAAATGCTTACACGCTCACTGATTTGGCTTTCCTCCTGCAGTCGATGTCATTGCATGTGTTTTGTGAGATGGAGGAGGACTTTGTAGATCAGTGTCGGACATATGGGCCAATGTTGGACTTATAGGATTGGACAGCACTTGGTTGGGATGATTTCTCAATGTACACTTACCCTTTAGATAAAACTCTCTCATTAAAAAAAAAACTCCTCTCTCTTATACATATGAGTTTCTGTGGGTATGTTTCTCTAATATTCCCAGAGTCACTAATATAGGGTCTCTGAGTTGGGATCCACATGGTGGCAGTGAGTTTGAGTTTAGTTAAAACGCTACGGGGCAGTTCTACTTGTAGCACGTGAGTTGCTTGAGAGTTGGAACCAGAAACAGGAATGGTTTGACTCACGCTTGCCTACTGAAAGAAAGGGAACAATGCTGTGAGAATTAAAACAATCATCTATTGTTCTGAGCACTGCAGTGGCATGGTAAGAAACACTTGATGAAGAGTGGTTATTTTCAAATATTTTATAGCTGGTCATGCTAGCTAAAAATGAATGATCATTTGTGCCAGTTGCAAAAACCTGGCTGAGGACAAACACATCGGAATAGCCTCATATGCCAAATACAAATCTGAACAGGACGAAAGAGAATGCTTAGGGTTTTCACGGCATACATTTTGTTTTTAAAAGAGCAACCTGGGGGAGTGTGGATCACAGGGAGGGGGTCACGGTGGACATGTACCTGGCATACAAGTACCTTTCAAGCAGTTGGCCTCTGGCTCCCCCAGAGAGGCTTGCTGAGATTTCCATCACTCTGTGGGAACTCCGTGCCCTCTCCCATGATAAACAGGTCATCTCTGAAAACTAGGGAGGAAAACCAGGGATATATCAACAGGAATCACTTACAGGAAGAGGGTTGCTATCTGTCAAAATGGGGTCCCAGGAATTTTGCAAAAGGTGAGCATTTTAAAGAGACCTGAGGCCTGGTTAGGAGAGGCCTGTGGGCTCAGTCTTCAGGAGGAAACATGCCCCTACCGAGAGAGTCACTGCCTTACCTGGACCCATGAGCATCTAGGAAGGAAGGAGCTATTTTGTGGAAAATTCAAATGGGAGAGAATTCATTAAAAGAGGCAGGATTTCTTCAATCCCTGGGGCTGCATTTCTTAACTATAGAAAGTCTTGCCAGGGTGTTTTAAAAACAGGGTGCCCAGAAAGGAAGGAGAATCCTGGATATGCTACTAAAGGGGCAGGTGGTATATCATGAGGGAGCTGTGCCCACACCTGCACTCTCTCAGGACTAACTTCTTGGCCACAATGCATCCTAGACGCAGGCTTCTGGAATACAAGTTTGACAAAGCAGTGAAGAAAATGAGACCAATGCAGTTCCTTGGGAGGCTGTAGCAGTCACTGATCTGTGTCAATTTCAGCACTGGGAATATAAGGATGGAGTCTACCCTGTCAATCTGGAGATAACCAATGAGACCTCTGTGTGGGCATGGCTTTCTCCTGAGAATTCTGGGAAGTTTTGCAGTATTTCCTAATTGGGAGTGAGAGTCTATCGACTCAGTTCCTTGGAGACGTTCTACTGACAAGACAAGATGGCAGCATAGACCCTGAGTCCCAGGAACTGGAGGAGCCAGAGGAGAAGCCACCTGAAGTCAGAGGAGGGCTTACCCTGATGGAACCAGACCTCAGAAGCCAGAAAAGTCACAGAGAGACCCAAGTGCTGAGATGCTTCTACCATCAATGGATACTGCTGATGGACCATGAGCCCTGGTAATGAGGAGCCATGGGGAGACCGCTGCCAGTGCCAGGATGCTTCTCCTGCTGCTCGATACACAAAACTCTGCACCCACTGGCCTGTGATTGTCCTGCATGTGTTTCGTGAGTCAGAAGGAGACTTTATAGACTGGTATCGGACATATGGGTTAATATCGGACTTATGACCTTGGACTGGACTGGGTTGGGATGCTTTCTCAATGTTCCATTCCTCTTGTATGTAAACGTTTCCCTTATATCCATATGCATGTTTATGAATTTGTTTCTCTAGTCCCCCCGGACTAACACAGAGGTTGCTTCAAACAGCGGGATATCTGACCATGAGACCTCCAAGCTGGACTTTTATGGCTCTATCTCTTAATGGTTTGACAAATAAAAAGATGATCACCACGCGGTGGTTACATAATTTCATGCCAACTAGTTTAATAGGTTATAGGGGTGGAATCTAGCCTGTCAATTAGGTCATAGCCAATCATGCCTCTGTGTGAGTCTGCCAACTTGTTACATAGGTTATAGGGGTAGAATCTAGCCTATCAATTAAGTCATAGCCAATCATGCCTCTGTGTGGGTCTGGCCTTCTCTTAAGTATTCTAGGAATTCCTGTTTTCCACCCTGGAGGCAGGACACACACTCTCTGCCACACATTCCTGTTGACAAGACAAGTTGTTGATCAGATGGTTCTTTCCCATATACCTTGGTGAATTGCCTCTGTTTAATCATCTGTCAGGAGGGAGATCTCTGTGTTCTTGGATTCTTGTCAAGGAAGAGCTGATCTGAACTTTACAGCAGTTGCATGTGCCTCTGGACCACACGCACACACGAGGAAGCTCATGTTTCAAAAAGTAAAGCCACATGGAGCTATGCTGATAGATCCAGAGGCCTGGGGTGGAGACCCACGTCAGCACTAAGATGCTTCCGCGGCTACTGGGCCCACAAGACTTTCCACCCAATGGCCTACGATCTTCCCGCATCTGACGTCATTGCATATGTTGCGTGAGACTGAAGAGGAATTTATAGACTGGTATGGGACATATGGGCTAATATTGGACTTGATCTGGTTTGGGCTGGAATGTTTCTTAATATACAATTACTCTTCAATCTAAATTTTCTTACACACATATGAGTGTCTGTAGATTTATTTCTCTAGTCAATCCAGACTAACACTGCCCCCCTATAAAAACCAAACCCAAACTGAAACTAAAAAATGTATATGACTCACTCTACCAGATTCCACTAATTATAGCAAATGCACTTTCAAAAGCAAGGACAGACAGGCCTCCCTTTTTTGCAAGCCCCTCCCTTCAAAAATGTCATAGCTCAGACCTAATCTTCAGAACTTCCCCACTGAACCCCAAACCCACCCTTTTAACATTGTATTCAAGCTGCTTGTTCCTGGCACCTTCCAACTTTCTGCTTGAATGCACCCTGCTCAAGAATAGCTTCTTGCCGCAATAAACCACATTAATTCTCATTCAGTTGTTGATCAGATGGTTCTTTCCCATATACCTTGGTGAATTGCCTCTGTTTAATCATCTGTCAGGAGGGAGATCTCTGTGCTCTTGGATTCTTGTCAAGGAAGAGCTGATCTGAACCTTACAGAGGTTGCATGTGCCTCTGGACCAAACTAGCACACACAAGGAAGCTCATGTTTTAAAAAGTAAAAACATTAACTATCTGAACTGCAACAGGAACAAAATGCAATGGAGTGGCCTTTGAGTTGTTTTTAGCTTTGTGATTGCTTGTTTGGATAATATTTCCTGAAAACACTTCTCTCTGCATGGCGTACATATTTGCATCCCCTTGGACAGTGACACCCTCTCCGTGAGAAACAAGAGCAGTGACTCTCAACGTGCCTCATGCTGCGGCCCTTTGAGACACTTCCTCATGCTGTGGTGACCCCCAACCATAACATTATTTTCATTGCAACTTCATAACTGTTATTTTGCTACTGTTGTGAATCATCATGTAAATATCTGCTATGCTGGATGGATGTTCATTGTTATAAATTGAACCTAATTAAAGCATAGCCATTAATCACAAAACTATATGTAATTCTATATTGTGGAATATTTATTTCTAATGGCAAGTAAATGAAATGTTGTCTTGAAGCATGGTGTTGCATGGGTAACAGTATTCATGCCAGGTACTCGTATGTGGGTGCATCTGCCTGTGGGCAGACCCATCTGGAGACAGATGGAAAGCATTGTTTCAGCTCCTAAGACCAGCAGAAATATTTGTTTTAGGTGACCCCTGTGAAAGGGTCTTTTGATCCCCAAAGGGGTCATGACCCACAGGTTGAGAACTGCTGCTCTAGAGAATAGGTTCCCACACTTATTTGACCTACCACCCTTTTCAGAAAAAACAAATAGACAACCAAAAAGCAGTGCAGCTCAGGCAGCTAAAAACTTTTGCCATCCAATGAGTTGAACAACAGAGCAAAAGACTGGCCAGTCCTGTGCCATTCTCACAATCGTGCTTATTCTTGAGTCCATCATTGAAACCACTGTTCCATCCAGCTTGTCAAGGGCCTCCCTCTTTCTTGTTTCCCCTCTACTTTACCAAGCACGGTATCCCCCGGGCCTGGTGTCCCCTGACAACATGTTCAAATCCGGGAGATGAACTCTCCCATCCTCACTTCTAAGGAGGTTTCCAGCTGTGCTTCTTCTGAAACAGATTGACCTGTCCTTTTGCCAGTCCATGGTTCTCTCATTATTCTTTGGGCAGCACCAGAATCCATCTGCATTGATTCTTCTTTGGTCTGCTTTGATTCAATGTCCAGCTCTCAGATGCATATAACACCCTTGAAAATACTGTGATAGCTATGTAATTTTATGTCAATTTGCAAGGTAGAACTGTAGGGGGGTATTCTACCTGTCAATCAGGTCATAACCCGATGGCACCTCGTTGTGGGCGTGGTCTTCTCAGAAGAAGGATCTTGGGACCCTCCCCTCTCTCTCTCTGCCTTCATCTCTCTGTCGATGAGCCGTGCTCAGATCCGTGATGTGGCCACTGCCATGGAATCCACAAGACTCTGCATCCACCGGTCTGTGATCTTCCTGCATTCTCTATCATTGCATGTGGCTATGTGAGTCGGAAGAGGGACTGATAGACTAGTATTGGACTTAGGGACTATTTCCAGACTTATTGACTCGAATTGAGCTGGGCTGGGCTGTTTTCTTGACGTATGGAATACTTCGTGATTTAAAGCTCTTTCTTACACATATACAAGTGTCTCTAGATGGTTTCTCTAATCAATCTGGCCTAACATATTGCCTTTCTTCTTCCCATTAGGTCTACTCTGGCAAGTGAAATGAAGTCTGCTCTCAGAGAATTTAAATCTAGAAGAGGGAGATTTTGTGGTAGAAAGAATAGTGCATCCCATCAGACAATTTTCACGCCTTAATTCTGAGACTGAGGTGTTGAATACATTATGTTACATGACAAAGGGGGTTAAGTTGGTCCAATGTAATCACCCAATTGAAAAACCCATTGTTGTCTAATTGAGTCTGACTCATAGTGACCCTGGAGGCCAGTAGAGAACTGTCCCACATGGTTTACAAAACTGCCAATCTTCTGGAAACACACTGCTACATCTGTCTCTCCTGGAGTGGATGGTGGGTTCAAACCACAGGTGTTAGTCTGGGTAGACTAGAGAAACACATTCATAAACACTCATGTGTGTATAAGAAAGAGGTTTATATAAGAGCAACTGTTAAGAAAACATCTCAACCTCATCCAGTTCAAGCCCATAAATCCGATATTAGCCCATATGTCTGATACCAATCCATAAACCCTCTTCAGACTCACAAAACCCCCTTCAGACCCTGCAATGATACCAGGACAATCACAGGCCAGTGGTTGCAGAGTCTTGTGCAGCCAATGGTGGTAGAAGCATCTCAGCATTGGCGGGGGTCTCCTTGTGGCTCCTCCAGTTTCCTGGGCTCAGGATCCATCAGCATGCTGCCATATGTCTTGTCAGTAGAGCGTCTTCAAGGGACTGAGTCATGAGTCTCTCCTCTCCAAGGGGAAATACTGCCAAATTTCCCAGAATTCTCAGGATTAAAGCCATCCCCACACAGAGGTCTCATTGGCTATCTTCAGAATGACAGGCCAGTCTCCAGCCCTACACACCCAATTCTGAAACTGACACCAGAGTACATGACTGCCATGTACCCATCTTTTGGTTAGCAGCTAGGTACTTAACCACCACACCTGCAGTGTTCCTTAAGTGTAATCACCCATCCCTTGACTTCAACTCCATTCTGACTCATAGTGACCCTGTGGACGCTGTCAGAAGCAGTACATCTGGATGGACCCAAGTAGCCTCGTCTTTCTCCCGTGGAGCAGCTGGTGAGCTTGGAACCTCTGACTCTGTGGTTAGCAGTGCAACACTTACTCAACAGCGCCACCATGGCCCCTTTAATGTAATCACAAGGTCCTTAAATGCGACAGAGGAAGTCGGAGCCAGAGGGCTGGCACTGTGAGATGTAGACTGCTGTTGCTGGTTTTAAAGATGAAAGGAGTCTTTATTGTGGAATTCAAATCATCCACATGTCCTGGGATGCCGGCAGCCTCTTGCTTCTAGATGTTGTCAAGTCGGTTCTGACCTATAGGGATCATATAGTCTACAGAACAAAGCATGGCGCAGTCCGTGTCAGCCTCTCAGCTGTCTCTGTGCTTGAGTCCATTGCTGCAGCCACGCTGTCCATCGATCCTGTTGAAGGCCTTGCTCTCTTTGGCTGCCCCTCCACTGTACCAAGCAGGATGCCCTTTCCCAGGGACTGATCCTTGATACCATGTCTACAGCACATGCAAGGACGTCTTGCCTTGATACCCTTGATACCATGTTCATAGCACATGTAAGGACGTCTTGCCATTCTGGCTTTTAAAGGACATTCTGGCTGTACTTCTTTCAAGACAGATGTGTTTGCTCTTTTGGCAGTCCATGATACTTTGACTATTCTTTGCCGCCACCATAGTTCAAGTGCATTGATTCTTCTCTAGCTTTCCCTCTCACAAGTGGGAAAGAAAAGGAAACATTCCTCGACCAGCACCCAGAGGTAGCCCAGTCCGGCCGACACAGAGCCTCCTCCCCATTGGAACAGCCTCTGTCCTCTGGAATTGTACGATAGCGAACTTGTGCGGTTGTCAGCCTCTGAGCCTGCTGTGAATTGCTAGTGTAGCAATAGACAGCAGATTCAGAGACATGAAACAAAGTCAATAAATACATAATGCCAGGAAACATGAAGGGCTCAGATGAAAACAAACGGAAGCACATAAGACAATGGGAAGTGAAGGAGTCAAGTGGTGCCTGACATCACGGAAGCAGTGTTTTCAACAGAGGAGCTTGTGACTGGGGGAGATTAGGAGCAGGGGAGTTTGGCAGCAGAGAGTCCAAAGGCTACATCCCCTGAGGAGACTAAGAAAGTCATCAGTTGCTCCCTCCCTCGTGGATCTCTCTAGAATAGCTTTGAGCTGTGGAGTTGAATGGGTATAAAATACGAGTGAGTGCAGTTTCTAAGCAAACATCATGCTGAGGGAGAGATAAATTGGCAAGTAATTTGGAAACTGATGTGCCTCTTCTTTCTTTGGTCTAATCTGTGACTGAATTTTATATATATATATATATATATATATATATATATATATATATAATTTTGTAAGCATCACTGCCCTCTGGTGGTCATGGGAGCTGCCCAACCTTGCTGCTGTTGGATTTGAACTGCCAAGCCCGTGGGCCGCAGTCCCACACTCAACCACTTATGCCACCGGGGCTCAGCTCTGACAATCATTTTTTTAAAAATCCATTCATTGATTTTCATTCATCTATTCCACGAGCATTTGCAGTGCCCTTTCCTAACTATGCCTTGAGGACACAAAGGGAATTCTCGATTCTGTTTTGTTGTTGCTATTCTAGCATAATCATTGCACTTTGCAGTGTTTCGATGGTAGCTCTTTATACCTCGAAAGCCTTGATCCAGAGTACCAGTGAAAGACGAGGCTGTGAGTGTCCATCCAGATGTACTGCTTCAGACAGCCTCCCCAGGGTCACTGAGAGCCAGAATGGATTTGATGGGAGGGAGTGGGTGATTACACTTAAGGAATGAACACTGCAGGTAAGGTTGTTAAGTACCTAGCTGCTAACCAAAAGAGGGGTGGTTTGAGGCCAGCATCCACTCCAGGGGAGACAGATGTGGCAGTGTGTTTCCAAAGAGATTGACAGGCTTGTAAACCTTATGGGGCAGTTCTTTACTGCCTCCAGGGTCCCTATGAGTCAGACTCAGAGATAACAATTAGTTTTTTGATTGGCTGATTACATTGGACCAACAACCCTCTTTGTCATGTAACATAACATATTCAAGGCCTTATTCTGAGAATTAAGACGTGAAAATTTTTTGATGGCCCTGGGATGCACTATTCTACCTACCACATAATCTCCCTCTTCTAGATTTAAATTCAGTGAGCACAGACCTTTTATTTCACTCACCGGTGAATTAGAAGTGGATGCTGTAGCTGCCGATATCTTAAACCGGCTCCACATGAAAGGCATATACATAGATTTTTTTTGTTGTGGTGGTGGTGGTTGTTTTGTTTTTTAACATTTGTTATTTAAGTGAACACAGAGGAGCAAATCCATTTTCCAATCAGCAATTGCTACACATTCAATTTCCTGTCACTGATTGTAATACCTACTTCTGACTAAGTTTTCCTTTTCCATTCCTTCTTCTACCCTAACCTGTTTGGCCTTCTGAAATTTGTCCTCAGATAAGTACTGCTCTTTGATCTCAAATTATTGATTGTTCTAGGGAATGCATACCCTCCTAATGTCATTGTCCCCTTCATAGATGTCTGTTGTTTGACTGCAAAATGAGCTACCTGAGTGAGCTGATTTCCAATTTGAGGGCTGATTAAGGCCATAGCCTCAGGGGTTCTATCAGTGTCCGTATAACTAGTCAATCTAGTCTGTCCTTTTTTTTAAATTTTGAGCTTTGTTCCACATTTTCCTCCCCTTCTATGTAGGACTTTCTAATGTGATTTTTTTCTTTCTTCCCTTCCTTTCTTCATTCTTCCTTCCTTTCAAAACCATTTTATTGGGGGCTCTTACAGCTCTTATCATAATCCATACAGCATTGGGCACCAATCATATTTGTGCCTATGTTCCATCATCATTTTCAAAGCATTTTCCTTTCTACTTGAGCCCTTGCTATGAGCTCTTGATTCTGCTTATGTTGTGATATTAAAGATACTTAATCACCACTCCTCTCCGTAGAGGAGCCCAGATGACATAATGGATAGGTATTCGCTGCCTGCTGCAAGTTCAGTCTTTTGAAACCACCCAGCACCCTGCAGGAGAAAGACAAAGCTTCTATTCCCTTAAAGAGCTACAGTCTCAGAAGCCCACAAAGGGAATTCTACTCTATCCTGCAGGGGTCACTATGATTCAACTCAATGGTGTGAATTTGTTTTCGAAAGGTTCTTGGCATGAGGAGCCTGGGTTAGGCCGGATTGATAAGAGAAACAAATTCAGTGACTTATATATGTGCAAGAAAGAGTTTATACCAAGAAGCATCATATATCAGGAAAACCACCCACCCCAGTCCAACTCAAGTCCATAAGTGTGATACTAGTTAATAAGTCCCTCTTCTGACTCACACGGCCACATGCAATGATGCAGAATGCAGGACGGGGTGGGGGTGCAAGGTTATGTAGATCTAGTGGTGTCTTTCATCACAGAACTCTGGCAGGCATCAGAGTGGCACCCAAGAAGGAAGGTGAAGACAAAGGGGGGGGGGGGGGGGGGAAGATGTTCTTAGGATCCTACCTATGAGAAGGTCATGGCCACAAGTCTGCACCATCAGGCTGTTACCTGTTTGACATCTAGACTCCTCCCCTTCACTATTCTTTCTTCATGTTGACATGAAACTATGTAACCACCACAGAGCCCTCGTGGCAGAGTGGGCTAAGTCTGAGGCTGCTTAAGGAAAAGTGGAAACTTCAACCTTATCAAAATTATTCTACTCTATCTTGTGGGGTCTCTGTGAGATGGACTTGTCTGGGCAGCAGTAGGTATTTGTGACATTACTCCTGGTCTATGTTGGGGATACATGAGCACAAGGAAGTCTTCTGGAATCCCCGTCCTTTGCAATGTTATTCATTATTTCTTCTGACCCACGCACTTGGATGCTTGATATTTTCTTCTTTTCTCCAACATCTCTTTGACATGAACAACAATATTCCTCATTCCACATTCTCTTATGAATCCAGTTTGAATTTCTGGCCCTTCTCTGTTGATATACTGCTGCAGCCATTTTTTTCTATTCTCTTCAACAACATTTTGACTTGCATGTAATATTAAGTAGTTGGTTTCACATATGCCATTTGATAACCTTTTGGGGGGAATGTTGTTTATATAGGCATCTCCTTAGTTGGTTGGTCAAATTTCTCCACAAAAACCAGTGGGTGCTTCCAGCATCGTATCCGTTGTTGAAACTTCTCAGTTAGCAATTCATCAACCCCCAAAGCCTTCATTTGTGGTGTAGTAACTCTATGCATTCCTTCCATCTCCCTTTGATGGATCCTATGCCCTCAATAACTTGCCCATTGTACTTGTTAAGCTAATCTAATCAATGCATGACTATTTAAGGCAGAGTAGAACTGTCCTAGTTTCTGAGGCTGAAAATCTTTACAGGAGTAGAAAACCTCACTGCTCTCCCTCAAAGCAATAGATATATTTGAACTGCTCACCTTGTGGTTAACAACACAACTCACAGCCCACTACTCCCCCAGGGCTCGTAGATGTTGTTAGGTGCTATCATCACAATTCTTACTCAGTGCAGCCTCCCTCTCCTGCTTTGTTCAGCAGGTTCCTTCAGGTGACCTCTGGGAAATGATAAGGATCAGCACTCCTGGACAATGTTCACTATTGAGGCCCCAGGCACTAATTTATAGAGAAGCCACGCACACACCTGCAATCTCTCTCTGTTCCTTTCAGGATGCCCTATTAAAACCTTCCAATACAGTTTAGGTTGTGTGGTTTTATTGCTCAATCTGCCTACAGCTGTAAGTGCAAAGATCAGCTTTGTGAAGCATTCTCTGCTACAATGTGAAATGTCAAGCAGTTGCAGAGAGTAAGGAGATCTGGTGGCATAGTGGTGGGCTGGGTACACATCGGGCTGCTAATCACTAGGTCAAAAGTTCGAATCCATTATCTGCTTGGTGGGAGACAGGTGAGACTGTCGACATCTGTAAAGATTCACTGTCCCAGACACTCACAGGGCCAGTTCTACTCTGTCTTCTAGGGTCGCCAGGAGTCACAACTGACTTGATGGAAATGGGTTTGGCTTTTTGCTTTTGAAGATCCATCTGTACATCCCAATGAAATAAATTCCTTTGTCCTTAAGGGAAATGATAATGTACTTTAGGGGCATGGTGTCTGTGCAAATCAGAAGCACTACGGAGTCCTTTTTAACAGAAGCACAGGGGGATGCCTAAAATGTTATTGATGAAGCATGTCGGGAAGGTTCCACAAAACACGTGGCTCAGTGGGAGCCATGATGCTTGATGAGAGGACACAGCCCATTTGCTGCATTGTCCCTGGGCCATGTCTCCTGCCCCTCCACTGTCCACGGCCTCATTGGCACCATGAACGTCTTTTGCATGTATTGTGGAAACATCTACAAAGAGGGCTTTAAAAAATGCAGAAGCACGTGTTGGGGAGTGAGTGGCCAATGAGGGCTTAGAGAATTCTGGTTTGCAAGCTGGGTACTGAAAACTGTGGAGATTCTCTCTGGGTTTCCCGTGGTGGTGCCTACATCCCCCATGGGAATGTAGCCTGAAGGCCAGCCATTCAAACCCATCAGCTGTTCTGCCAGAGAAAGACGAGGTTCTCTGCTCCCACAACTTCCAGTCTTGACCCCACAGAGTTAGTTCTCTCCTGTGCTGTTAAGAACTGTGACTTGGAATAGACTCAATAGCTGTGGGTTTGGTTTTCTGTTAGTTTTTCATTCTCCTAGTGCTGTTGTAACAGACATACTATGAGTCTCTTCAAAACAAGACACCACGTATATTCTCATGGTTCACAAGAATAGAAAGGCCAAAGTCGGGGTGTAAATCTTGTGTGGAGATCTCTCCTTGTCTGTTGAAGCCCTGGTGGCCTTGGTCTCGTGGTTACTTACTGGGCTACTAACTGCAAGGTCAGCGGTTTGAAACCACCAGCTTATCTGAGGGAGAAAGATGAGGCTTCCTACTCATGTAAACAGTTGGAGACTTAGAAAACCACAGGGGCAGTTCTGTCCTCTCCGATGAGGTTATAATGAGTTCTTATCAACTTGATGGCAATGAGTGTTTTTGAGTTTGGTTGTCCCGGGATGTCTTTGATTCCTTGGCAATTTTGATATGTCCATGGCCTTCCCATTCCACCTCCCAAGACGTCCCCCCTCCCCACCTGGACATTACCCACGTGTTTGTTTTGGTGTGGAATTTGTTCT
>PVJH01009548.1:0-78407 GCA_004026705.1 Nesogale talazaci
TAAGGTATCATGTAAGCTGAATCATACCTGTGTCTGGCTATTCCCTGTGCCTGGAAGTTATCAGTAGACAGAAACAATCAGGTTCTATAGAGTAACCCACTGTAAAATGTAATAAAACCCTCTTCTGATGTCTGTTGCTATA
The DNA here is from genome assembly GCA_004026705.1 of Nesogale talazaci. Lineage (NCBI taxonomy): Eukaryota > Metazoa > Chordata > Mammalia > Afrosoricida > Tenrecidae > Nesogale > Nesogale talazaci. The sequence continues at coordinate 143 of PVJH01009548.1, forward strand.
TTCATTAGCTATTACTTCCCTGGAGGGGGTACAGGGGTATTCGAGTTCAACTATCATGAGGTCCAGATGATGACTCACTTCACTGCTTGTTACCCACATAGGATACTACCCATTGACTACGTAACTATGTCCACTGTATGCCATGTATGCCTTGGAAACATCTGTAAGCCCCAGTATATATCCCCATTGGAAAACATATTCACTCTTTGTCCGGACATTGGGACCAGGATCCCCTGTACCCTGCTGTCTGTCTTATTTTCCACAATCTCAAAGCTGCTCCTGAGGATCAGTTCCAGTCTGGGGACCTCATCTTCCCACAGGATAAACCTAAGGGTTCTATTGCAGGACACACATGGAATTAAAAAAAAGAAAAGCACACACAATGGAATTAAAAATAAATGATTGAGACCTATTACAAATAAAGCTTAGGTACATCAAAAGAGTAAGATACATGAAGCCACAGGTTGTGCAAAAAAAATTAGCAATGACATAACAGAGAACTAATTATTAAAATCTTCAAAATCGTGCAACTCCTCAATAAGAAAAAAACCCACTTAAAAGGTGGCCAAAGGATGTGCATAGACAATGCACAAAGGACAACATTGGTATGACTAACAAACACATGAAGGACTGTTCCCATTTGCTACCCATCTAGGAAATGAAAATGAATGCAATGATGAGATACTATCTTATGCACACAACCATAGCCCAATGAAATAAAATAAAGATAAAACAAAAACAGAATAATAAATGTTGGATAGGGTGAAGAGAGCCTGAAACTCTTACATAGTGCAGGTGGGCATATAAATGTGTATAATTATTGAGGAAATTGATATGGAGATACCTAAAATAACTGGAAGTTAGAAATACCACACTGCAGAGTAATACCATTGTAAGGCATATACTACGAAGAACTGAGGCAGAACACGAAAAGATGAATGCTTTCCCATGTTCAATGCAGCACAGTTCACAATAGCAAGAAGCTGGAAATAGCCCAAATTCCCATCAGTGGAAGAACAGATAAAAAATTTGATACCACCAGCTTGTGTGAAAACATGTTGTCAAGGAGATCAGGCATTAAAGAATCAAAAATTTTATCATTGTCAATGAGGGGGAGTACAGATTGGAGACCCAAAACCTATCTGTAGGTAATGGGACATCCCCTTACAGAAGGGTTGCAAGAAGGGGAGACAAACCAGAGTGCAGTATAGCAATGATGAAACATACATTTTTCTCTAGTTCTTAAAAGCTTCCTCCCTCACCTCCAATATCATGATCCCAATTCTACCTTACAAATCCAGCTAGACCAGAGGATACACACTCGTACAACTAGGAGCAAGAAACACAGAGAATCCAAGTCAGATGATCCCTTCAAGATTAGTGGGGAGAGTGGTAATACTGGAGGGTGGAACAAAGGTGTCATAGAAAGAGGGAACTAATTATAAGAATCTACATATAACCTCCTCCCTGGGGTATGGACAACAGAGAAGTGTGTAAAGGGAGACATTGGACAGTATAAGATATGAAAAAAATAATGATAACACAAATTATCACAGGTTCATGAGGGAGAGGATTGGGGGAAGGTTGGGGGAGAGAGGATGAGGAGCCGATACCAAGGGCTTAAGTAGAAAGAAAATGCTTTGAGAAAGATGAGGGCAACAAATCTACAAATGTGCTTGACATACAATGGATGGGTGTAAGGATTATGATAAGAGTTGTATGAGCCCTCATGAAATGATCAAAGAAAAAACTTTGGTACATACACACAATGGAATACTATGCGTCCCTGAAAAACAGGGATGAAGCCATGGAATACCTCATGGCATGGAGGGATATGGATGCCATTTTGCTGAGGGAAGTTAGTCAATCACAAAAGAAACAAGTGTTGTATATGTCTGCTACTGTGAGAATAAATACCCACATGCTTCCAGATCATGCAATCCTCTAACCCAGTCTGCCAACCAACTTGGTAGAGAGCTTGACTAAAAGCCACAGAGCACACAATACCAGACCTGTGTATTCTATTCTACTCTACTCTACTTTACTCTATTCTATTCTATTCTAAATACCACTTTCACAGAGATCTACCATCAACTGGGGTCATATTTTCAAGATCAGAAGAGAAGCAGATGACCATTTAGTTGCTGCCTTACAAAATTATGCTAAGGTTACCCCTGTGTTTAACAGACCCTCTTCATGCAGTGTTCACAAAAATCCTTGAAGACAGGGTCAGTGTTGTTCATTTCACAGTTGGCTCAGAGGTCAAGCAACTTGCCCCAAATCAACAGGTAGTTGGTATTGACGTTACAATCTCAACAGAGGACTACCTGGCTATAAAGCATGGCTTCTGCAGGACAAATATCTACTTCAGTGATGGTCAGTAATTTTATTATATTTGTGATCCTTTGGGTCATAGCCCAAAGTGAAAAATCCTGTCCCATCTAGATACATAAATTGCCAACTGTTTGGAAAACAAGTCTGCCAAATGAATTCTAGTTCTTTTTCTACTTAGATAATCAAATATCATTTTGCCATTCAAGCAGTCAAGTTTCAGCTCTTAACCATATGTTCTTGCCAAAGGTTTTTGGCTAAATGTAGAGTTTTCCAAAAAGGGTTTGATATATAATACACATTATTTAGCCAAATTTTCACTCTGTGATGCTTTCCTGAATTCAAACAACTACTTGATTGTGTAATTTTTCTTTTGTGTGCAAAGCATGTTCCGTCATCAGCCCAGATTTGCTCTTCTCAAGGGTGTCAGTGAGAGAGGGCACCTGTGGAAATGAGAGCGCTGATTGGAGGCTTAGAAATGGGTCCTCAGATTGACGTGTGCTACTTGGATTGCCAAGCAGGGCAACATTTTCAAAGGGGATAATTATACAAGGTCTGTTTCAGAACTAAGATCTAGTTTATAAAAATGAATGGATTGAGAACAATGTTATTCACACTGAAGTCACCAAAATCTGGATCAAGAAATATCCTCAGAATTTTGGCAATCACTAGCGGGTAACCCTACTTACATAATAGGTCCTCAAATTTCCAGACACCAGAGTAGAAAATGCTTAAGTAGGGTCAATAAGCAGTGTGGGAGTTCATGGCCAGTCTCAGAAATATCATACTGACTCTGAATATGGGGATTTTGAATAATCTCTCTTTCTGTTAAAACACATGCTTAAGTATAGGCCTTGTTACTTTGTCTTCTTATCGACATGATGTCACTCCCATGAGACAGTCCTAAGGATAGAAATGACATAAGGCTTTGTTGCTTAAGTGTTTTATACTTCTTTGTCTTTAGGCTCCTAAATTGAGATGTGGTGGCAGAAGGCCAAAAGACTTTTGGAAATAATAGTTTATCTTTTATCCTGGAAACTTTGCTATGCCTAGTGGTCACCAACCAAACATTTCTAGGATTACTGACCACCTGTTAACAGCAAGATGACCATAGTTCTGAGCACAGGTGGTGCATTCTGTTAGACAACGCTATAGACAATGCGAGGTTGCTGGTTGGGTACATTGTCCTTATTCCTTCTGAAGATTCAGGAAGGTCGCAATTTCCTCGATGGGTGGAATACCCATCATGGATAGAATTCTCACTCTTATGGTATCTTTATTGTCACCTTTTCACTGTTTTTTTTTCTTTTATATATTCTTTAACTTTCTTTCGTGAGCATTCGTCACTACTATCTGGATTGGCTCCTAGTATGACCTCAGGTGAGTATATAAGTATTGGGGTTATTTTGCAAGAAAATAGATATGGACTCCCTCCTGGCAAGATGCTGAATTACACTGAAGCCTCCTCTTCAAAATCAACAGGAAGCTAAGTGCTTATTTCAGAATCTCCTGGCACTGGAGGATGTTGGAAGCATGAGAAACAAATACTCAATTGAACATTTTCTGGACTTACGTGGACTTAGTTCTACAAAAAGATGTTTTTCAAAGCTTGAACTTTTGCTGTGAGTACCAAAATTTTCTGGCACACATCCGTTCACTGTACATGGGACTCAAGAAAATCAGTGCAAAGTTGTGGCGGTAGATTTGCAAGTGATCTTTAAGAGATCGTGTCTAAATTCATGGAGGATATGTTGGCAGCAAGGAACTTGGCATTGATTAGAAAGTCTGGGCAAATACAAATTCTAGACCTACAGATGCTGAAATATTTCTCTCTCTCTTGTTTGCTGATTTGGGATGCTGTAGCAGAGCGACCTGCTTTCACATTCACGCTTTCAAATACCAATCTTTCTGGGGACATCAGGAATACAGAGAGCCTTCTCAATGTGTTCTGAGAGAAATCAATAAATGAAAAAGCCCATGACTAAAAAAGAAAAGAAAAACAGATTGAGGTGGTTAGCATGACTGAGACTGCTTCCCCATCTCCAAATCCGTGCTAACTGAAACACTAAGCAACGTGAAATCTAAAGACCAGAGAACGAATCCAGGACTAGGTTGGTGGAGACAGGAAACCAGATGGCAGCTTCTTTCTTTACCTCAGCCTACCTCATGGCCACCGCGAACACTTTTGAGATGCTTCCGTCTGTCTGCCTCTTTCGAGTGAACATGGACTTGGCACTGCTCACGAGAGCGCTTCCTGCTTCAGTCAGCCTGCATGCATTTTGCTCTCAGGTGTGCAGTGAGTGCTGTAGTCAAGCTTGCCTTTGAACCATGGGTTTTAATCAACAAAATTGAATATGGAAGGACATTTTTCTAAAAAATTTCCCCCAGGAGGTGGAATTCCTGTAGAAAAACAACAGCATGCACTTTTTTAATTTACAGATTCTTGCCATACCTAAGCCAGGGACTGTGTTCTGGTATCACATTGCCTTACACACAAACACAGCCAAAGCCTGACAAGCTATGCTGGATATAATTTCTAAATTTATGGGTGAACAAAAAAATCGATCCTTTAATGTGTTACCACAAATGCACAGCTAAAATGTGGGATGTTGTCACCTATTCCAATTTTATAGTTGAGAAAATTGAGACTGAGAATGAATAAATGCTTTCCCTTAAAACTCAGGCTGCATTGAAGTAAAAACTCAATTGCTTTTATTTAAAATCAAGTGTCCTCTTTCTATGATAGAGACATGTAAAAGGTAGAGGCTAAAGGTAATTTGAGCCCATTTTCTGGGGAAATAAATGTCTAATTTTCTGTTATTAGAGTTTTTGCAGGTTCAGTCACAGCCATTTCTCATAAGGTTCTGAGAAGTATGTTGTAAGATCTGAGGTGTAAAGGAGAGATGGATTTGGAGGGCTTGGTCCAAGTGTTAGCAGTTACTATAGGATGGACGACGATAAGATTAAAGTAGCCTGCTGATATCATGGATTTCAAGAAGAAAATGTTTTGAAACTGATGGAGGCAGCAATCATACAATTATGCTTGTTCTAATTTAATTATGGGTTGTTTTAATATCTGTAAGAGCTCCCAATAAAATGATCAAAAAAGACTTACAGCTCTTAATGACTGTACAACTCTTTTTGATATGATTGAACCACTGAATTAAATGATATGTGAATGAAGTGCCAATAAGCAGCTTAAAAAAAAGGATAGAGTTGCAGTAAATAAAAGTTGGTAAGTGGGCTGAGCCCCGGTGGCGTAAGTGGTTGAGTGCGGGACTGCAGCGCGCAGGCTTGGCGGTTCGAATGCAGCGGCGGCTCTCAGAAACGGCACTGGGTGGCGCCCAAGATCACCAGAGGCAGTGATGCCCGCCCTCCCCCCAAAAAACAAAAACAAAAACAAAAGTTGATAAGCAAGGATTAATCAGGAGAGGTGATGGTGGCGGGACTTCAGGGTCATGTATACAATGGCCAGGGCCAGGGAATTGGGGAAATCTCAAGGCTCAGCATCTAGAAGGCTTAAAGAAGAACTTCAACCAAACTTCTCTAAAGGCTGAAATACACACACACACACACACACACACACACACACACATATATATACACATATATATTATGAAATATATGTATATTATGTGACTTCCACAAATATATATATTTGGTGTCAATTTGGGACTTAAGAGTTAAGATTGAGTGAAGAGATGGAATCTACTCTGTCAATCAGGTCATAGGAAATGAGGCTTCTGTGTGGGTATGGTCTTCTCCTAAGGATTCTGGAAATTTCAGTATTTCCTCCTGGGAGTCAGGAAACACTTCTCTCTCTCTCTGCTCACTCCCTTGGAAACACTGATAAGACACATGACACTATGCTGATAGACCCTATCTTTTGGAACTGAAGAAACCATGTAGAGACCTCTGCCAGCACTGAGATACTTACAATGTCACTGAATCCAGAAGACTTTCAACACATTGGCCTGTGTGCTTCCTGCAATTGATGTCACTGTGCATCTGAAGAGGACTTTAAAGACTGATATGAGACATATGGGCTAATATTGGACTTATGGACTCGATCTGGCTGGGCTGGGATGTTTTGTCAATATTAAATAGCTCTTGTATAAACCTCTTTCTTATACACATAAAAGTCTTTCTGGATCTGTTTTCTTAGTCAACCCAGACTAATACACACACACACACACACACAAACACTTATCTTGCAGAGAAAAGGAAATATCTTTAATCACTGTGTCTCTATTGTGAGACCATGATCTGCAATAAATCTCTGAAGCCCTGCTTTCAAATATAAGTACTAGAGCCTCTAGCTGCTCATAAGAGAATAGTAGTAAATGGTTGTTTTAGCTCCTCAAAGTTCCATATGAGATTTCCGAAGCAGAAGACATGATTTTGTTGTTGTTGTTTTCTCTGTCTTCATCCCACCATACACATTCTTTCCACATTTCAAAAGAGGGCTTCTCTGTGGACACCTACTCTGAGCAGCAGCATATTTACCAGGGTAGGTGACTGAAAACAAACAGATCAGGATATATACACATTTAGTCTGGCTTTGCCAACATCCATGTGGCCTTAGCAAAATCACTCAGACTTACTGGGTGTCATGCTTCCCATTTGTAAATTATTGATTAACATAGAGTCTATGTCAAAGTCAGTCCCTGACAATCTATGATATCAAAGGGATAGATACATGTTCCCAAGGCATTTTTCTTCTTCACAAACAGGGTTTATATTTAATGCCTGACTCTCAAGTCTGATTGGTTTCTATGTTCTATGCTAGTGATTAATCTGTCTTAATTAATTTTCTCATATAAAATAAATGACAAGTATTTGTTTATCCTATAAAAAGAGAAGTAAAGTTTTAATAATTTATGAAACTATCAAAATAAGGAAGCTCTGAGGGTAAAAGACACTGGAGACAACTGAGGAAGATGACAGCATAGTATTTAGTGTATCGGGAATGCATATAAAGAGCAGCCAAATGCTTTTTTGGCATGTCCCTACTGTAATATTGAAGAGGATTGACATACTTACAGAGTATGATAAATTATTATGTGCCTTCAAGAGGCTGAACTTGGAGTGGAGAGGAGTGAGGTACTCATCCCAGGATGACATAATTGTTAAGTGCCTGACTCACATTTCCTTCACTGAACAAAGTTCCTGAGAGGAATATTGGACTGAAGGGGGCTCTTCAGCATTATCACTCAAAGGCAACTGCTATTAGATGATAACACCTTTGCACAGTGATAGACATAGACTTCATGCAGGCTGAGATTGAGTTCTGGTGAACATTCTCAAATTGCTTTTAAAATTTATCTATCATCTATCTATTTATCATCTATCTCATGCATTCTTTACTAGAAAGGCAGTATATGCAGTGATATCAAGATGACCTCAGATGAAGCCTGAGCTCCTCTAATTTCAAAAGGTGGAAGGAAAATCAAAATTTATAGCCCCAAAGTTATGAAACGTTATAAACCATGACCAAATAGCTTGAGTGACTCAATTATGGTTCCTCAGTTTCAGGACCACAGCCTTGGGGTACATCAAGGTCAATTGGCATTGTGGTTATTGTTGTCAGGTGTCATCAAGTCAGCTCTGACCCATAGTGAACCTATGCACACTCCTGTGCCATCCAAACAATTGTTCCTATGCCTGAGCCCAGAGATGCAGTCGTTGTGTTGATACATCTAGTTGATGTAGATGGCATCCCTTCACTTCACCAAACATGACGTCCTTCTCCAGAGACTTGTCTTTCCTGCCAAAATGTCCAAAGTATGTAAAACTTTTTCCATTTAGTGGTCCACAGTACTTTTAATATTCTTCCCCTGCACCACAACTCAAAGGCATCCATTTCCCTATGTCTTCCTTGTCAATGTCCCACTTTGACATGCATATGATGCAATGGCTTGGATCAGGCACACATTGGTCCTCAAAGTCCTTTTTCTTCTTCAAAACTCCAAAGAGGTCCTGTGTGACAAATTTACCCTTTGCAGTATTATCTTTTGATTTCTTGACTGCTGCTTCCATGAACATTGATGGTGGATCTAAATAAAATAAAATCCTTGATAACATCAACCTTGTCTCCACTTATCATGTTGTTACCTACTGTTTCAGTGAGGATTTTGGTCTTCCTTACATTTAGTTATAATTCATACTGATAGGTGCAATCCTTGATCTCCATCAGCAAGTGTTTCATTTCCTCTTCATTTTCAGCAACCAAGCATGTGATATCTGCATTTTACATGTTGTTAGTAGGCCTTCCTCCAGTCCTGATGCTACGTTCATTTTCACAGAATCCAGCCTATTTGATGATTCACTCAGCATAAAGGGTGAACAAGAGTGGTAGTTACGTAATCTGTTGTTTATTTGAGACTTAAGGATGAAAGTGTAGCGTATAGACTGTCAATCAGATCAATAGCTTGATGACCTCATTTGGAGATGCTAAGGAGATAAATTGCTCACTGGAGGTGGAACACTGACTCACGCCCTGTGAGCTATTCCTGTGGATGAGACACATAGAGCTCCTCTAGAACCCGGAGCTGAAGGAGTCCTGTGGGAACTTCTGGAAGCACTGAGATGATTCCACTGCCACTGGATCCACAAGACTTCCTGATTTTGGCCTCATTGCACGTGTTGTGTGAGTCTGAAGAGGAATTTATAGATTGGTATCGAACACAAGGGCTAATATTGGATTTACAGACTTGATCTGAACTGAGCTGCAATACTTTCTCAAGATTCACTTGCTCTTGCATATAAAGCTCTTTCTTATATGCATGAGTGTCTAGAGTTGACTTTTTTAGTCTACCCAGACTAGCACATTATATATGTTACCTTGGGAGTGGGGTACGAGAGAAACAAATCAAAAATGGAGCGTGAATGTTTCTTCCACCTCTGCCTCATCGTACTATTTCTTCTTTGTCTAGCCAGAAGTCATATATGCCCATACAGTTCACTGTGTTGTTTTCTGAAAAGATTTTGAGAATTTAAAGTTTTGATTCCTAGAAATTATCTTTGGTTAATCTTTTCTGAAATGGTTAAAATGATTGTGATAAATATGAGTCTCAAGTTCAGGTGGCAAAATGTCCCTTTGAATTTCTCAGAGGTGCTTAGGCAAAATGGCTGACAGAAGGTAGAAATTGCTGACAGAAAGCTTGGCTCAGGCTGGATTTAGCCAGAAATTTAATCCCTTATTTTGTTTTAATAGAACAGTTTAGATAAAGATAGAACTTGGCTGTTTTAAGAATTGAGTTTAGGAGCTGACTGTACTAGTTTACGCTGTTTTCTTTTGACTATGCTAATTGATATAATCATTGATAGAAATTACTATTGGGATGTATGAAAATAGAGAGCTTATAAGTCCTCTTGCATTGAGCCATTAAAATTTGGCCTTTCAATACATTTAGGACCCACCTGCAAAGAAGCCTCTGAAAATATAAGCCCCACCAGTGCTTTGGAGTACTCAGGACATTTGCTTTCCAAGAGACTTGCCTAGGGGGCTCTTGACAGATTTTTTTAAAAAAGAAACTTTTTGGTCTTTTGAAACTAGTTATTTGCACTTGAGGCTCGAAAATATCTGGAACCATGAAGAAAACTTCTCTCTAGGACTGAACATTAAAGGAAGCCATTGGGTACGCCGAAATGCTTGCTCACGTTTAGGCAGTTCTCAGCACAGGACTTCTAGATCCAAAAGGCTTGCTCCATTTCTGGTTCTTCTTACATGATCATAGTTAGGTGTGACTAAAGCTAGGGTGATGACTTAAGTGCATCCCACCATAACACTGTCTCATTAGCTTAACAAACATAGCAAGATTCCCAGTATTATAACATATTTCTGTCTTACTAATACAGCAAGGTCAGGATTTACAATGCATACAACAGGGGATAATTACACCAGAGCACAACCAAACAAAGCTGCTAGTTATGAGCTAGGCAAGTTAACAGATAATCTTAGCCATCATATGGTCTAGAAAATGAAGATGATAGTCACAGAAATTATATAGCTAGGACAACTTGCATTTTTAAAACTTTAAATTGCAATTTTGAAAGACTTCATAGGCAAAATATTAAATGATGTGGGAGCTGAGCCCCAGTGGAGTTATGGTGTGACTTTGAGGATTAAGGCATTCTCCATATAATATGCACGTGTAAGTTGGACATTGAATAAGGAAGACTGTAAGAGAATCTATACATTTTAATTGTGGTGCTAGTAAAAACTATTGAAAGTTCCATGGAATGTTGAAAGGACAAACCAAGCTGTATTAGAAGAAGCAAGCCCAGAATTCTCCCAAGAGGCATTGATGGGAAGACTTAATAGTACATACTTTGGACATCTCTCAGGAGAGATCAGTGTCTCCGGAAGGACATCATGTTTGTTAAAGGGAGAAGGTGGCAAAAAAGAGGAAGGCCCTCAGTGAGCTGTGTTGGCAGAGTGACTGCATCAATGGACTCAGGCATAGCAACGATTGTGGCGCTGGCACAGGGTCAGGCAGTGTTTCATTCTGTTGTGCACTGACTCAATGGTTCCCAACAACAACAATAACAGAAGAACAATAGTCAGTCAATCACTATACTGCCTTCGCTATGAAATGAGACTGCCTGTGATATAGCATTTATAACCAAGCAAGTTATTTAAACTACCTCAGTTAATTTATCTTTAAAACAGGGTTATGATTGAAATTCAGAGTTATAAAGATTAAGTGAGTTAATCGTTTTATTACCAACTTATTTTTATTTTCAATTATTGTTGTTCTTGAAACATGTTTTCAGTAATGGAAGACATGCTAAACTTACAGGAAAAATACTTGAGGTAATATGAATTTTTATACAGTTATGTGGAATACTTATTTTTCTTTCTTAAAAAGTCATTTTATTGGGAACTATTACAGATTTTATAACAATACATAATTTACCTGATCATAGATGATTATAAAATTGTTGCCACCATCTGTTTCAAAACATTTTCGGTATTATTGAACTCTTTGATATCAGCTCCCATTTATCCACTCTCTCCTGCATCCTATCCCCTACCCCCTTATTGTTATGTTATATATGTTTTAGATTAGTATTAATTTAATTATCCATGTTTACACCATCCAATATATCCATTAATTTATAATTCATTTCCCTTGAGTGAGATTATGCAGTCATCATTGCTATCAGCCCCCCCCCCCTTCTCTTTTTGTACCCTCAAGGAATAATTACTTCATTACTGTTTCAGAAATGTTTGGGATAAAAAGGTAACATGTTCTGCCAGTTATGTTAGGAATATTTGGCATTAGATTAGAAGTGAGTGGTCAATAGCAGCTATTATAATTCCTACGTGTAATTTATTCTAGAAACAGGAAATTCCATGCACCTTTCATTCTAACTTAGCTCTTTATAGAGTTTTCAGTCAAGCTAATACTTTATCAATCATATGATATCAGTATTTGCTTAGACTATGAAAAATATCACTTGAGAAGAACTACACTCAAGGGAATTAAGTTTTTTCAAGATTTAGCTATTTTTCATACACTTTCTCTTTGTACTTTTAAGTGGATTGATAGATAAATGGTGTGATTCCAATGTAAACTCTATATAAACAGAAAAGGAAATATGGGCTGAATACATTAAAATAGGAGTGCATACTTATGGTAAAGCAGAACTCTTACTTTGCTCGCCTCTTGATGAAGAATTAAGCTCCCATCCAGGCAAAATAGTCTCTCTTTTCTGCCTTTCTCTCTCTGAAATTTTGGTGATTTTGTATCTATAATTCAAACACCACAAAGAAAATATTTCATGTGTCTGGTTGGAAAACAATGAATGATTCTGTTGACATGATATTAGTAAGCCTCACTCTTGATATTTTGCTTCTCCTGATATTTTGTTCCCTGAGTTAATTTATTTCAATAAACATTCCCCCTCTAGGGTTCAATATTAGTTAACATGAGGCATGATTTTTAGCACAAGTTCAGAAACCCAACTTAGTTTGCAAAACTGTTCTGATGTTGATTGAGTACAGCTCTCAAATACCTTCACTTTGTGTATACTTAGAAGAATTAGTAGAGTGAAAAGGTGGTGTGTTAGTCGGGGTAGACTAGAGAAAGCAAATCGAAAGATATGTATATGGATATAAGGGTATGGTTTATATATAACAGGAATAGGACATTAAGAAAGCATCCCAACCCAGTCCAGTTGAAAGTCATAAGTCCAATATTAGCTCATATTCCTGATACCAGTCTACAATGTCACCTTCTGACTCATGAAGTCACAGGCCAGTGGGTGCAGCGTCCTGGCCCTGGCAGGGGTCCCCTCATGGCTCCTCACTTCCAGGGTTCAGGGTCCATCAATAATATCCAGTGGTGGTAGAAGCAACTCAGCACTGGCAGGGGTCTCCAGGTGACTTTTCCAACTTCAGAGGTCTGTTTCCATCTGGGCAAGGCCATGTGGCTTCTCCTCTGGCTCCTCCAGCTCCTCAGATGCTGCCATCTTGTCAGTAGTTCGTTGACTTTGAGATTAAATCCTAACAACTGGGGAGATAACTTCTCATCTCCATGAGGGAAACATTGCAAGGTTTCCCAGAAGTCCCAGGAGAAAGCGATGCCCACACAGAGGCCTCATTGGCTACTCAATGGCTATCTCCAGATTAACAGGCTAGACTCCACCCCTACATCTCAATCATAAAATTAACATAAGCACATGACCGCCACAGGTGGACTTGAGGGATGTGAAGATAAAAACTCTAGATACCAGTGGAAATTTTCCTAGGGTTATGCCTTTCATAATCTTGTAGTTGACAGAAAGAGAAAGAAAATAGGATGATGGCTTTCAGTGCTATTTTTCACCTAAATTTTAGCACTTACTTCAGCCCTTTAAATTGGAGTCATCACACAAACTTTTATAATTTTCCTCCCATAAAAATTGATTTAAAATTCCTATTACATTCATCGGTAGATCCCTGGATCAATAGCATTACGTGCATGGCAAGTGGTTGGATGAGTTAGGATTAGGTGCAGTTGCATAGAACAGAGAACTCAAAATGACAGTGGCTTTCACAAGACAGTTCTCTTATTTCTCTTACATTCATAAGGAGACAAAGGTAAACAGTCCAGAGCTGATAAGAAGGCTCCGCAGAGACGCCAGAAACCACAAGTCCTTTCTGATCTTTCTTCTCTCATCCCCGGGCTGCAGCCCTTGTCCTTAAAAGCCCCAAGAAGTCTCCTGATCGCAGTTGTGGACCAGGCAGCAGAAAGCAAGAGACTCTCGTTTAGTGGATTTCTTCTGAAAAACTCCACATTGTGCTTAAATTTAAGTCTCAGTGGCTTAAATTTAGTGATATGAGCAGAAATGGCTATAGGAAAGGCTGAGAAATATATCTTTAGGATTCAAAAGGAAAAAGAAATGTCTTTAGCTATAATGTGAAAACAATCTCTTCCTCAATAATCAAGGAAAGGTTTTTGGGGTTAGGTGATAGTAGTAGAGAGAAATTGAAAAGCTACTGTGAAATATTTCCCACCTGTCAGAAATCTAAATATGCATTCCCTAATATTTCTATTTCTATGAATTATATAAATATAACAGATGCAAGGCAACCAATGGCTACCCTGGTGAGGCAGAGACAGCCTAGATTGAGTTGACCAGAACCCGACCAGAGGAAGAGAAGCAATTTGAATCAGTGAACTGGTGCATATTGCTGCTGACTTTATGGATGGCTGGCCTGTCCTGATTTGATTTTGCTATTGGATGCACACATCATGAGTTTACAATTGCAATGAAGATTCTACATGTTGAAAGATATGATTGTTTCCTCAGAGCACTGGGTTGATGTAAGTGGGCAATATAGAAATTAGATACCCAAAATGGGGGAATGAAGGCATGAGGTGGCTGGCTTGCAAATTCTTTTAGGTGGTGGAATATATATTCATAGGATTATAGGATCAAGGTATAGATATTTTGTAACTACAGTTATAAGGCACAGGATATATTTTGTTTTGTTCACTTATAAAATGTTATTTGTAAATGATGGTGACACATGTTGAATGGTATGCATTTTAGTTTTATCCTGTTAGGTATAGATATGATTTTATTTTTTATTTGAAAGTTACATGTGGTTACAGAGTTATGTGAAATTAACAAGGGGTGGTCTGTGGCGGTCATGTGCTTATGTTAATTTCATGATTGAGATGTAGGGGTGGTGTCTAGCCTGTTAATCTGGAGACAGCCATTGAGCAGCCAATGAGGCCACTGTGTGGGCATGACTTTCTCCTGATACATCTGGGAAGTCTCGCAAAATTTCCCTTGTGAAGATGAGAATCTATCTCCTCAGTTGTTGGGAGTTAGCCTCAGAGACGATGAATCACGGACAAGACAAGATGGCAGCGTCCGAGAAACTGGACGAGCTGGCAGAGAGACCACATGGCTTGGCCCTGATGGAGCCAGACCTCTGAAGCTGGGGTGGCCACATGGAGACCTCTGCCAGTGATGAGTTGCTTCTGCCACCACTGCACCACTGGATGCTGTTGATGGACCCTAAGCCCTGGAAGTGAGGTGCCATGTGAAGATCCCTGCCAGTGCTGGGATTCTGCCCCCACTGACCTGTGACTTCGTGAGTCGGAAGGAAACTTTATAGACTGATTTCGGGCATATGGGTTAATATCGGACTTATGACTTTGAACTGGACAGGGCCGGGATGTTTTCTCAATGTCCTATTCCTCTTGTATATAAACCTTTTCCTTATATCCATATGCGTGTCTATGAAATTTGTTTCTCTAGTCTACCTGGGCTAATACAATATGTTAATAATTCAAAAGTGACCCTAGAAAGTGAAAGACATAAAATAATTAAGCCAGGATGCTGGTTAGACTCCCTATTTTTCTCACCCCACCTATCTGCTGATAAAAGAGAAATATATTATGCATATTAGTATATGCAACTGACTTCTGATTTTTTAGACACAAAAGACAAGTTCATAAACAAAGTGGAAAGTAATTATGGGCACATGAGAGAAGCAACCACCTTATCACAATCAAACACATAGGTCTAAAATCTGCTCAGTTGCTATTTAAAAAAACCTATTTTTAAACTACCAGATGAGAAAGCAATAAAACATAATTAGAATAACATATCTGTGAAAATATACTGTGCAGAATACTATAATTAAAAGTAAATCTACGAGTGCTGGAGCACAGGGGAGAAGAGACACATGGGGTCAAGACCAGGGAGGAAAGACTTGTGGAGGAAGGCACGCAGACATCCTTTGGAGTATTCCCATTAACTGAGGGAGCTGTTCATTCTTTCTGTCCTCACATGATTATTTTAAATACTTCTCAGGTGCAGAGATAGGTGCAATTTATTTACTTGTCGCATCCAAAATTATGAAACAAAAGAGTTGAGTGACATCTTGTGGTAGTTGTACAATCTGTTGTCAATTTGAGACCATAAAAGTGAAGGGGTGGAGTTTAGCCTGTCAATCAAGTCGCAAGTTGATGACCTCATTTGGAGGTGCTACGGAGGTAAATAGCTCACTGGAGGTGGAACACTCACTCCCTGTGAGACATTATTGATGAGCCTGATGGAGCTATGCTAATGACAGCCAGGGCCATGACGCTGGAGACCCACTCCAGTGCTGAGATCCTTTCACTAACACTGCATCTACAAGACTTTTCCCCCTCTGGCCTGTGATCTTTTTGTATTCAGCATTATTGCATGTGTTTCATGAGTTTCATGAGAGGAATTTATAAATTGGTATCAGGTATATGGGCTAATATCAGCCTTAGGACTTGATTTGAACTGGGATGGGATGTCTTCTTTTTTTGTTTTCTTAATATACAATTACTCTTTGATATAAAGTTCTCTTACACACATATGAGAGTCTATGAATTTGTTTCTCTAGGCAACCTCGACGAACACACATCTGTTAGGCTATTAAGTTCAAATCATAATTTTGTTCAATGGCAGAAACACAGACAGACATTTGCAGATGGCAGGAGAGACATTTCTCTGGGGGTTCTTTGTTATTTGCTCCAGCTGGAAGAAAATTTTAGGTCAAGTTCACACCACATAGAGGTATCTAGTGCATTGTGACCATGAGGACCAGCTGTCTTCTCCGGGAATCTGGTGAATCTTTTGGCATTACAATTCCTTCAGTCTCATTGGAGGGGATGGATTGGAGTCGTTCTTTCTGGCCTGAGACAACCCTGTGCAGCTGTAGTCCTGAGAAAGTCTTCAGTGACTCATGATGAGAAACATTCTCTTGCCTAAAATTCCAACCATCTTGCTGATGGATGAGGGCAAGTCAGGTGAGATGGATTTGGTGATAATGCTTTACCTGAACCAACTGATACTCAACCAGCCATTTTACTCTGGTAAAATAAAGAGACTCTTCTTGGGATTTAGACCAGGTGTATTACTAAAACTACTATAAGAAACAGAACCCCTCACTTCTCCCCCCACCTCCCTCAGGTTCTCAAAGTACACTGATGCATTTTCTGGTTTCCTGGTTTGTGTACTACTCTCACAACTGGAGTTCATGTCCCCACAAAGCAGAACGCTAACACTTAACTACGATCCCCAAAATTGAGTGCTTGAATCAACTCAGACTCCTGGAAAGCAAGGCCTGATGATTTACTTCTGAAAAATCAGCCATTGTAAACCCTATGTATAATATTTTTATTCTGATGCACACAAGAGTTGCCACGAGTCAGAATTAATTAAGTAGCGACTGATTTTAATAACAGGTCTTGGTGACATGAAAGATATTTGATGTGCCACTCTTCTAGGCCTCTCCCTTGGTGTTAAGTGCCAGAGAATCAGATCAGACCCATAGTGACCCTATACATGACAGAATGAAAGGCTGCCTGGTCCTGCACTATTGTTTCTAAGCCTGAGCCCATTGTTGCATTCACTTTCGGTCCATTTTCTTGTTTCTCACAGAGGATATCTCTGTGTTATATTTGGAACACATCAATTTGTGGAGCCATCAGCAAGTCCCAGTAGAGAGGCCTAAGGAATGGGGACGTTTTCAGCTATAAGGTTCAAGAAGGTGTGTCATTCTATTCCTTTTTTTGGTCTATAAAAAGAAGATAGGTAGGAGACTGCTAAGTTTTTATGGATACTCACATATCCAGTGAATCACTTATATGACCAAAACCTGTTAGTGCCTGTCTTAACCCAAACAATAAACTAGGAATTACGATACAGTGGTGAACAAGAAAATATGTCTCCCCTCCCACCAGGGAGCTGACATTTTCCTGGGGAGAAAAATGTAATCAACCAAGTTCATAATTAATTATTTAATTAAGAGCCTAAGTATACAGAGTATTATCACAAAGCCACTGGTTCAGCCTATGGTTCAGGGAAATCATCCCTGTAATTGTGCAATGTTGATATCTGATGGGTGAATAGGAATTGTACTAATTTCCTAGGTCTTCCATAGCAAAATTCTACAAACTAGGTAGATGACATGAATTTCTAACTCTTGAAAATATTGTGGATAATGTTCTCCCATCTTTCTTTAGAGTACAATGTAGTCCTATGATCTGTCTGACTTTTTCAAGCAATGAAATTATACTACTTGATAATTTATGAAAGAGAGGAAAATGGCTCAGGGAATAGAGGCTGCAGCATAGAAACCAAAGCAGTGGGGAAGGTACCAGGGCAAGAGAATAATTAGAAGGAGTTGTACATAGTGGTCAGGAGTCAGGGATCTTGAGCAAGTTAGTAAACGCTATCTCTTTTCACATCTGTAAATAGAAAAAAATAACATTAACTCCCTCCTAGGTTGTCCTTTTTTAAAAATAAGTAATGCATGTGTTTTACTTAAAACAGAGGTTGGAACAGAGACAGAACTGAATACATACTAGACATTCATATTAAGATTATTCTAGAAGTGGAATGGAGGAAATATATGGCAATTATGTTTGGTTGCTGGCAGCGCTTAGACAGGCACTTTGCCAGTCCTCCTTGGAACTAAAGACTGTTATTATCTAATAGGTCTTTCTTAGCTGGCTCTGGACGCTCTAGTACAGCATGCCATTTTTTAATTAGGGTCATGAAAATCACAAGATCACAGTGACACAACTGAGCCAACTCTTTTTGCTGCCAGCCTTTCCACACTATTATTGGTCATTGGTCACTATGGCTCACGGAATTCAATCAAGACATAGACCTCATGATCCCATCACTAGTCCAGGATCTAACCTCACAGAGAAAGATCCTTTTGCCTTCTTTCTTTCCTTTGCTTCTTCCTTCCTTCCTTCTTCCTTCCTTCCTTCCTTCCTTCCTTCCTTCCTTCCTTCCGTTCTTTTCCTTTTGCATATCTTATCACCTTTCAGAAGTACCCTCTATCCCCCTTGAAAGGGTCAGTCTTTTGATAAAACAAAATAAAAAGAAAAACCTCTCTTTCAATAAATTCTATTTTAATGAAATGATGGCTAGTGCCTTAAACTACATAGTAACCAAAGCTCCACACTCATAGCCACTGAATTGATTCTAACCCATGGTGTCCTGATAGGACAAGGTAAAACTGCCCCTGTGGTTTTCCAATACTGTATTCTTTACTGAACTAGAAAACTTTGTCTCTTTCCCAAGGAGAAGCTGGTGGCTTCAAATTGCTAACCTGTTACGCAGTTAGAAACCCAATGTGTAACCATTTTGTCACCAATATATATGCGTATATAGTATAATTTATATACTTACTATAGTAAGTACTCAATAAGTGACAACTACTATTGTGATTAGAAGGAGACTGGCAGTATAGTGGGTGATGGGTTGGGCTACTAACCACCCCATCAGCAGTTCAAACCCAGCAATGCCCCAGAGGAGCAAGATGAGGCTCTCTGCTGCTGCAAAGATTCACAGCCTAGGAAACTCGCATGGGCTGTTCTAGTCTGCCTTTCGTGTTGCTGTCTCTGAACTGACTTGATGGCACAGGCTTTGTGAGGTTTGCTTGCTTTACTATCATGACTAGTTTCTTTGGCTACTGTCGATTGAAATCTTTATCTGCATTTTCATAAAAATTTGATACATCCTGAAAACCATGGTTTCGTGTCTTGCTAGAATTCCATGAGGTCTTAATATGTTAATATTAATGAGATTTAAGACTCTTGCAGAATCTACAGAGTCTAGCGTCTCTAGTGTTAGGCAAGTGACCAGAAGAAGATACAAAATCAAAAAGAAAGTGTGATAGCTGCAGGGTAGAGCAAATGGAGGAGATGATAAAAAATTCTGGTTATATAAGCAATAGGCATTGGGAGTGAAATTCTTATGTCTCAGTTGATACTCTGAATATTACTTAAACGGTAGTCATTCATCATTCCTTTAGTCCACAGGATGACTTAGATGTGAAAAAGACATGATTTCCCATACAGATTCTTTGTTTTCGTTCTTGGGCAAGTTTATAACATTGAAGAATGTAGAAAAGAAGAGTTTGGAACTGATCTCTAGACTGACCTTGCAGTTAGCAGCTTGATAACTCAGTATACCACCCGGTCTACTGCTGAGAACCACAGAACTCTTCCATTTAGAAGATCCTTAAAAGGGCTATCACTGCCTGTCTGTCAGTTTGCTGTAATATGGTAGCTTGTATGTGATATGCATGTGATATGAAAGCTATTACACAGGAAACTCATCAAGGTTTCCAGGCTAAAGTAGACCAGAAAGACAGGTCTGGTGATCAACTTGCAAAAATGGGTCAATGAAAACTCACTGAATGACAATAGAAGTGTCTAGTATGGTGCTGGAAGATAACTTTCCAAGCTGTTGCTCGGTGTTGTCCAGGCAATTCCAACTAAAAATGATCCTTTGTACAATAGAGTGAACCATTGCCCGGTCCTACGCCATGCTTACAATTGTGATGTCTGGACATCACGGCAGCCCTTTGCCAAGCCATCTTATGGAGCATCTCTCTATTTTTCACTGCCTCTCTACTTGACCCAGTTTGATGTCCTTTTTCAGGGGTTGATGCCACCTGATAACATATCCAAAGTATGTGAAATGGATTCTTCCCTTTCCCTCTTTCTAAGGAGCACCCTGGTTGTATCTTCCAAGATAGATGTATTTGTTCCTTTGGTAGCCTGTGGTACCTTAAATAATCTTTGCCAGCACCATAACTCAAATGCATCCTAGATAGAAGAGACTACAGAATAGCTGCAACATGGATTCAAAGACACTGTGCTCAAGAGGTCACAGAGACTCACATATTCTGTATAGACGAGGATGCCAGGAGTCAGGACCAACTCAATGGTAACCAACAGCAATGATAAAGACACAATTCCTGTCTAATATTGTGGGGATGAAACTGAGTTTTTCAGGTTGATTTTCTGTTCTTTAAAATGTAGCCCGGGCTGAGTCCCGGTGGCGTAGTGGTTGTGCGCGGGACTGCGGCCCACTGGGGCGGAGTTTCAATTCCAGCAGTGGGGCTGGGTCTCCTACTCCCACCACCAAGAGCAGTGATACGAAAAAAAAATGTGTCAAATAAAACCTATCATGGCTGAAAGTAAAAGTTTTTGAGCATCCCATCTTCAGTTACTATCGTTTGGGACAAAGAGATGAAGAAGACAAGGGAACCAGGTCCTTGGTTCCACAGTGACTCCCACTCTACTGGCTCTGAGTTGTGTTTCAAGCAGGCCTCTCTAAGGGCTTCCCTTCCTTGTTGCTCAAAAAGGGCATTAAGCCTAGTTCCACCAGAGACTGTGAAGTACATTGAATCTGAAAGCACTTGGCTTTCTTCTGTAGCATCCACCCTTGGACGACGAAGGACAAATTAAGATTAATTTCTAGCTTACATAATGTCCCTTGCACAAGAATGTTTGCACTCTAGAGTATTGACACTGGCAAATGGGGCCAGACTTTTGGCAGGTCTTTCAGATAAACAATGCCAAGCTGGCTAACTTCCTATATTTCACTAGTCTCTTTTTGAAAATACCTACAACACTTTCCAAGAAATTAGTTTAGGTCAATCAGAGTTTATTCTGGATAACACTGTTTATTGTTGCATGAGAACTTAACTCAGGGTCAACTCCTTTTTCCACAGTGAAGCCACTTAATGTTTACATACACATAGGCTTTCTTCTTCTTCTTTTTGTCATCCAGTTTTCTTCTTTCCCTCTTTCTGTTTTCTTTCTTGGCATGAAAACAAATCAGAGGTTCTAGGAGGAAGCACCAATTATATTTCTGGCTGACTAAAATAACCCATGACCTCACCACCACGTTTTGAAGGCCTTGAGGGAATTCTGATTGATAGTACAGGAAATAGTGCTATCCATATAGTTAGAAAGGTAAAGGTTTCTTTGTGGCTAGTTCTTTCCCAAATAGGAAAAATAAGTGTGCTAACAAGGGAATAACACCAGACTTAGCACCAGTGGTTGGGCTTAAATCTGCATTCTGATGTTTTCTACCTAGATTATAATAGACTCTTCAAAGTCTTAAATGATCATCAGGAGAAAATAAAATTTACTTTGATTCCTGATAATGAGTTTACTCCTGAGAATATTTTCATAACCTTCCTTTTTTGCATTTCTTTATGTGTAAATACACATACATATTTATCTTGGTATGCATTTGAGATATAATTGCATAAGTCTCTGTGTCATAGATGTTTTTATATGAAAATATAATATTGATTATTTTAATTGTTATGTAGTTTCTTCCACATTCTCTCCTTTCATTATTCCTTCTAACTTAACCCAGGAAACTAGTGTTAAAATTTTGCTGTATATTTCCTCATATCTTTCTCAATGCATGTGTAATAACATATGTACAGTATTGTAGACTGATTTTTAAAGTAGGCTTAACTACATGTATATATATTTATCTCATATAATATATGTATTTGTGAGGGGTTACAAGAAGCTCATGGAAAAATGGGATTAAATTCCATTCGATTCACTGCAGTGCAGTGAATTACTTACTCTTTTAGCCATAGTCTTTGTAGCTCCCAAACAACTCTCTGGAGTTAGGCAGATTGGATAGATTTCCCTTTTTTTTCTGATGCTTCTAAGAGAATGTGGGACAAAATGAGAGGCAATGCATAACCTTTAATATATCTCACCTAAATTTAGAGATTATCTTGAAAATAAAGACCTGAATAGTAATGACTAAAAAATGAGTTGTGCAACATCAATACATACATGAAGAAAGTAAAAAGTTATTAAAAAGACCAGACAGAAAAAAAAACAAAGTGGATGTCAGAACAGGTACTTAAGCATGCTCTTGAAGATAGAACAATTAAAGCTAATGGAAAAAAAGCGACAAGATAAAAGAGCTAAAAAGAAAAGTTCTAAGAGTATCTGAAGAAGGCAGAGTAAAATATTTTAATTCAATGTGTCAATGCTTGTAGCTAGAAAACCAAAAAGAACATGTCATGCATTTCTCAAGCTGAAAAAACTGAAGAAAAATTTCAAGTCTACATCCACATTATTGATGGGTGCTTTGGACTTACTGTTGAATAATGTGACAAATAGCAACTAGATGTGAAGAATATGCAAGTCACTATAATTAAAGAATTGGTCAATGTCCTGCCACTTGAGGAGGTGGCATATCATTGAGCTCAGTGGTGCTGAAGAAAGAAATCCCTGCTCCACTGAAGGCACTGGCCAAAACCAAAGCTCCAGGAATTGGCCCAGAACACCGATTGAGATGTTTTAACAGACAGATGAAATGCTAGAAGCAACTTATTCATATGTGTCAAAAATTTGGAACACAAGGGGCTGGACAACCAGCAGAAAAAGATCCTTATTTGTGGCCATTCCAATGAATCAACATGGAAGATCATGTGTTACAATTTTGCAAAACCAATTACTTGTTCATTGCAACCCCATTTCTAACACAACTTAAATGGCAACTAAACGCTTAAACTTTGTGGAATGTAATATGTAGAGATATCAAGTCAACCATATCTGTGGAAAGTAATGATGAAAATGTGCTTTCAGGGCTGAGTCCCGTTGGCATAAGTGGTTGAGTGCAGACTGCAGGCCATGGGCTTGGCGGTTCAAATCCAGCGACGGCTCTCAGGAGCAGCACTGGGTAGTGCTCACAACCACCAGAGGTAGTGATGCCCCCCCCGCAAAAAAAAGGAAATGTGTTTTCAATAGAATGTGAAATTAGTTGAACGATATCATTAGTAATTCACATACTGAAAAGATGCAATTAAAAAATAGTAGCAGCAGTACATCTTCATGGATCTTCCAAAAAAATTCAAGTTCAAAAAAAGAATGTAGATTGCTGATGTCAGATGTATCTTGGCTGAAAGCAGATAATTTAACTAGGCGTATCTTAATAGACTGTGAATAACATTGCAAAGAATAGGAATTGTTCTGAAGTGCACTAACTTGTGCTTATGTGAAATTTGTACCCAGGCCAATAAACAGTTCTTTGAACAGAACAAAGGACACAGCATGATTTCACATCAGGATAGGTATATGCTGAGGCTGTGTCTCTTCACCATACTTATTCGCTATGTTGAGCAATTTTTGATCTGTTCCAGTCAGCTCCTGGGCATGTTCTGGCAGATGATATTGAGTTTCTCCATTGTATCTTTCTGTAGATATGGTTGATTTGGTCTAGCTGAATTAGCCAGGTAGAATTGGGATCCTGATAGTGGGTGAGAGGAAGCATTTGAGAACTAGAGGAAAGTTGCCTATTTCATTGTTACTTTACTACACTGTACCTTGATTGGCTCACCTCCTCCCTGCAATCCCTTTGTAAGGGGATGTCGCTTCATCTATTGGTGGCCTTTGGTTCCCCAATCTGTACTCCCCCTCATTTATAATGATATAATTTTTGCTCTTTGATGCCGGACACCAAATCCCTTCAACATCTGTTGTCACACAGGGTGGTGTGCTTCTTCCATGTGGACTTTGTTGCTTCTGAGCTAGAGGGTTGCTTGCTTACTTGCCAGCCTTTAAGACCTTAGATGCTGTATCTTTTGATAGCCGGGCACCATCAGCTTTCTTCACCACATTTGCTTATGCACCCATTTGTCATCAGCGATCATATTAGATATGGGAAGGGTAGAGGGATGGTGAAATAGAAAAGGGGGAACCAATTTCAGGGATCTATATATAGCCTCGTGTCTGGAATATGGACAGTAGGGAAGTGAGTGAAGGGACACATTCGACAGTATATGATATGAAAAAGTAATAACAATTTTGCAAATTATTAAGAGTTCACAAGAGAGGTGGTGGGGGGAGGGAGGGGAACCATGGAGATCTGGTACTGGGGGTCTAAATGAAGGGAGGATGTTTTGAGAGTGATGATAGCAACAAGTGTGCAAATGTGGTCTGCATAAAATTGATGTATGTGTTGATCATGATGGGAGTTGTATGAGCCCCCAATAAAATCATTTATTAAAAAAAGGAGGGGTAAGGAGGAACTTATACCAAGGACTCAAGTAGAAAACATTTGGAAATGAAGATGGCAACATGTGTACAAATATGCTTGATACAAATGATGTATGGGATGTTAGAAGAGCTGTAAAAGCCCTCGATAAAATCACTGAATATATTATTATTATTATTGTTGTTGTTGTTATTATTATTTTGTATCTTACACTGGCTATTGTTTCTCTTCACATGCATTTCTGTTATTTGTCCACTTTGAAGGGACGATATATCCAACCTTGTGATGGGTTTTTCCTTACTTTTCCTTCTCCCTCCCCGACCCTCATGATGTCATTACTCCCATTACTGCTCTTGAGGGGTTTATGTGTCCTGAATCCCATGTTTCAAATCTGTACTAATGTATGTTCTCTGGTTTAGCCAGATTTATAAGGTAAAACTGGGTTATGGTACTAGGGAGGGGGAGAAAATATTCAGAGACTAGAGGAATAATGTGTGATTAGTCAGTACTATGCTACACCTTGGTTGAATCATCCTTTCCTTATCACCCTTCTCTGTGGGAGAGGGGGTATCCAATTATCTACAGATGGGCTTTGAGTCTCCACTGCAGTCCCCCTCTTTCCCTTTGATATAGTTTTTGGAGATCTTTTATTACCTGGTGCCTGATCCCATCAACATCTCATGATCACACCAACTGGTGTGATTGTTCCATGTTGTCTTATTTGCTTCTCTGCTTGATGGCCGCTAGTTTGACCTCAAGCCTTTACAACCCCAGATGGTATATCTTTTGATAATCTTTTGAGAGCAGGTAACATCCACTCTCTTCAATCATATTTGTTTATGCGCCATTTTATCTTCAGTGATCATGACAGGGAGATGTCAAAGAGTGCCAGGATATTCAAAATAAATAAGTCACTGGTTCTACAAAATTCTATCATCTAATCTCAGTGTCGTTTCTAACACCAAGGCCATATTTTTCAATTAATGATCCTATGGGTCATGACAAAGATATTTAGATAAACTAAAAACTCAAAGAAACAGAGAAACATGTGAAGTATGCTAAGAATGTAAGTAATATTTGGTAATGTAAGTAATAATAATCTAAGTTGGCTCAGTTATGACATATTGTAATAAAGAACACAAAATAGAGTTAACTTTGGCAAACTAGCATTGAGAAGTAAGTCTAAATAACCTTTCTACTGTCCAACTTTGAAGAAAAGATTCATCACTTGGCTAACCTCTAACCCTGAGCAAAAGACTAAACATACTATTATTTGACATTATAGTAGTGTTTCCTGAGGCCAAGGTTTTCTGAGAACTCCACATATAAATCTTGACATCTGCTCAGTCAGTGAGAGATGAGAGAGTCAAAGGGATTTTTTACTTCTCAGGCACTCTGTGAAGATAGAGAGCTTGCTAAGATTCTGCTTGCTACTTCTGACACTGGCTATGAAAGACCCAAGCTATGGTTAAATCTCCCTGAGACTCTTGTTAAAGGTAAAAAACCTTAATTCTTTGGATTCTTATTGTTGAGCTGACTTTATAATCATTATTTCTAATTGTCTAATTGTAAATAAATGCTCTGAGGCTTAACTTGAACTCTTGCATGGTAATCCTGAATATCTATTAATTTTCTAAGAATTCTGCACAACACAGAGGAAGCAACATAGGTAAGTTTAGAGGAAAGCGTGAACCAATAAGAATGATTGCTGGGTTGGAGCTTCAAGTGTGAAAGAGTAGCCAGAACTGAAAGTTGAGACATACGTAGGCACCAGATGGTGGACAATTTCATAAATTCAGATTTCATCTAATTTTAACTAACTCAAGGAGAAAGGGTTTGAAACAATTGGTGTGGAATTCAGATTTTCTCCTAAGGAGCAGTTGGAGGATTTCAAGATAGACAGTAAAATTTATATGTTACAAAAGTTATTTCAATTACTGTATGAACCATGAATTGGAATAGGAATTAATTCAAAGAGACTACATTGAAGGATTACTAAGTCAGATATCAAATTTCCAACCAGGAAGCATGTCAGTTCAGGAAGTTTGCTTTAAAGAGTGCGATCCTATGGTAGAATATAGATCCAAAGGACATGTTTTCTGTTCATTTTTCAGTTTAATTTTGTTTTAGCACAGGAAATCATAAACCATTAAATTTGATGGGAAATAGGTGGTTCAGAATACATGACTGGAGGTATATGAAAGGAGCAAGGGTCAAATTGAGATAGGGGTGATTATTAGAATTCCCATCAAGGCTGTGGTCTTCAAATACTTGGTTCTCATGCATCCCTGGTAGCATGGTGGTTGTAAGTTGGACTACTAACTTCAAGGTCAGGATTTTGAAACCACCATTCCCTCTGCTGGAGAAAGAGAGGGATTTTACTCCCATGCAGATTTAAAGTTTTGGAAACTCACATGAGGAGTTCTACTCTGCCCTATATGGCTACTATGGATGAGCATCAATTCAATGGCAGTGAATTTGGTTTGGGTTTTTATTTAGTTATCATATGGTATGATCTTAAATTTTTTAAATGGAATATTTTTTTATCAGAAACAAAATTTAGATTAAAATAAAGCACCATTTTAAGCGCTAATTGTTCTGTAAACAATCACAGTAAAAACAAAATCCAAATGGGTTGCTTTCAAGTCTATTTCAAGTCATGGGAAACCCATGTGCTGCACTGTAGCATTTTCTTACATTTCAGTTTTCTTATTCAAAATTAGGTATTTTAGTCACATTCTTTATGGATGGTAGTTACTTAAACAGAGTTACAAGCTTTACTCAAAATATTTCATAAATCTATTTAAATCGTGACAAAAAATCTCCCAACTTTTCTGTAACCTTTGCTTTCTATTATAATTTTCTAAGTAAAATAACATCTTTAGATAAATTTATTAGTTAAAAAATAAGTCATTTTCCAGGAAAAGAGCATTATTC
This sequence comes from Nesogale talazaci, assembly GCA_004026705.1. Classification (NCBI taxonomy): domain Eukaryota; kingdom Metazoa; phylum Chordata; class Mammalia; order Afrosoricida; family Tenrecidae; genus Nesogale; species Nesogale talazaci. Next base: position 27,737 of record PVJH01009548.1, read on the forward strand.
TCTGTATTCAGTAAGGTTGTGAAGTCAAAGAATAAAGTGAAAATCATATTTCTCCAAATGATCCTTGAGAATTCTTTAAATAATATTTACCATATTCTTTGAACCCTAAGATGCACATGGCCATAAGGCACACCCTCTTTTTAGAGCAGGAAAACAAGAAAAAAAATTTTCTGAACAAAATAGTACCAGTTTACTAAAATATTTATTAAAATAAAGCAAAATGCGGTAATATATAACAGCATAAGCTCAACAGTGGTGTTAAGAACCATCATCTCTTTCACTAACAAATGTGTTAAGACTCAGACATGTGTGCTGTGCCTATCTTGTGACCTGACTGACATTGAGACTCTAGGAGGTGAGACTCTCAAGCATCAGTGGACAATAAATGGATACATGAAATCATAAACATAGAGGGGTATCACACCTTTGGGCCATAGAACACATTCTCATCCCCCCCCCAGCACTTTTTTGGGGGAAAAAGGTGTGTCTTATGGTCCAAGAAATATGGTATAGTATATGAACATATATCTTCTGTGGAATTTTGAAGGTACACATGCATAAAACATATATCCTAATGTAGTAGATATAACAAGGAAAATGCATAAAATATAGTTACTATTTTCAAAGTTATGAAATACCAGCAAAAGAAAATAAAAGCATTAAAAAGTAAGAGGAAAATAACAATATTGTGTACTCATCATACATCTTGGCTATTTTTACAGACTCTGATATTTATATGGTGATTCACCATGCTGACTGATACTGACAAGATCTGTCTAATGAGGGATGAGATAATGAAGATGGGCACTGTACGCACTTCAGGAATTATTTTTTCTCATCCTCCACAAAGCTATGATGGGTCATATGAGCAATCAGGAGACTGGCAGGCAACATTGCTCATAATATTTACATTGTTGTCTTCTCACTCCCCCTTTTGTTCACACTCCCCCTTTGATGGCTCATATATAATAGATTTGATGTAAGCCAATGCACATGTGATGTTTTCACACTATATTAAGTTTGAGGATTCCAGCTGCCTTCGAACAATTGTCGGCTGACTGATGTTGATGTTGGTGGCAGCTCTGTGGTTGTATCCTGAAACATGAGTGCTCACAAAGACTCATTTGAGAGAGAACAGAGTAGTTTTTGTAGTTTAACTAAATTGCCTTGAGTTTCTATTCTGTATAAAGGGGGCCAATGCATTCTTTATGATTATTTATGAAAACCCAAATTATGGGTATTGCATTTGTATGGCACCTTTTTCTAGGGAAGTTCTTTTACTCTTTATGAATGGATATGCCTAATTGAGACACAGTGATCTGTTCTTTAAACCGGATTTCAAGGTGGAAAAACTGCTCACTCCATTTCCTGAGACATCATGCATGTTACAATGCGATGAAGGGAATCTTGGGAATAACTAGCCTAGCACTGCAGGAGATCAGTGCATGGGGGAGGATGGCAGAGGGGGTGGAGAGGAGTGGATCAGAGCAGGTGGGGACAGAGATGTGAAGAACTCTAGTTCAATAATGTAGGTAATGGGGTCAGAAGTTTGAAGACACTTAGAGGGTGTGAAACAATTGGTGTGGAATTGCATAGAGATGGAGATTTGCAAATGGTTCTTCTTAAAGAGTCATACCTTCGGCTGAGCCCCGGTGGCGTAGTGATTGTGTGCGGGACTGCGGCCCACTGGGATGGAGGTTCAATTCCAGCAGTGGGGCTGGGCCTCCTATTCCCACCACCAGAGAGCAGTGATGCCCCCCTCCAAAAGAGTCATACCTCCATGTAGTTAACACCCTGCTCCGATTTGGAACAGTGATATTGCAAAATCTGTAGTCGATTTGAAACTATTAAGAGTGAAAAGATGGAGCTTAACCTGTTAGTGAGGTGGCAACTAATGACCTCATTTGGAGGCACTAAGGAGATAACAGCTTGCTGGAAGCAGGACACACAAACTCTCCCTGCAAGACATTCTTGTTGACAAGTCAGAGCCCTGGGGCTGGAGGAGTGTGGCAGTCACCTAATCCAGTGTTAATTTGAGGATCAAGAGTGTAGGGGTGGAGTCTAGCCTGTCAATCTGGAGATAGCCAATGAGATCTCTCTGTGGACATGACTTTATTCTGAGAATTCTGGGAAAGCTCGCTGTTTTTTTCTCCTTGGACGAGAGAGACATACTCCTGAGGCCCTTGGAGACACTCTTCTGACAAGACACAAGGCTGATTTCCTGAGAGACTTTACAACTGACAAGACACATGGCAGCATGCTGATACATCCTGAGTTCTGGAAACTGGAGGAGCCATGAGGAGACCCCTGCCAGTGCTGACATGCTTCTACTGCCAATGGATACACAAGATTCTGCACCCACTGTCCTGTGATTCTCCTGGTGTCATTGCATGTGTTACGTGAGTCTGAAGAGGACTTTATAGATCGCAAGTGGACATAAAGACTAATATCAGACTTACAAACTCAGACTGAACTGCGTTGGGATGTTTTTCTCAATGTTGAATTGCTCTTGTATATAAACCTTTTTCTTATATACATGGGTGTGTCTATGGATATTTTTCTCTAGTCTACCCAGGCTAAAGTAAGGAGACACATGGAGACCCATATCAGCACTGAGATACTTCTACCACCACTGGATCCATAAGATTTTCCATCCACTGGCCTATGATCTTCCTGCATTCAGCATCGTTGCATGTGCTGCATGAGTCTGAAGAGAAATTTATATATTGGTATCAGACTTATGGACTTTATCTGGCCTGGCCTGGGATGTTTTCTTAATATACAATTACTCTTTATATACAGCTCTTTCTGATACACATATGTTCGTGTCAATGAATTTGTTTCTCTTGTCTACCCAGACTGTGTCAGGCAGGGTTCTCTTAGAGAAATAAAATTCAGGACACTAGTAATTCTTTTTATATATTTATATATTGAGAAAGGTATATAAGATAAGAAAGAAAAAGTTAACTATAAAGCAATACAGATTGCACGGTGCAACTCACTTGCGTGAGGCAACTAGAAGACTGGCAGTCCTTCAAATCTTGAGGGCCGCTGAGTAGTCCTCTGTAGAGCAATCCAGGCTATCTGGTCACAGGCAGCAAACGGCAGAGCAGGTCGCCAACAGTCAGCCAGATGACAAAGTCCAACAGTCCCCACCTCAAGAGATGTATATCCCAGGAGCATGGCGAAGTAGGGCTTGAAGGATCCTCAACTCACAGCAACACAGTCCATGATTAGGTGTCCCACAGGTAGTCTTGCTTGGAGGTCAAGGCACAGGACGAACAAGGCAGCTCTTTGGTCTGAAGATCCGGAAGCAAGAGAGAGGGCGGAACTTGCCAAGCCCTTCCTCTCTCTGCCCTTCAATTCATCCTGCGTGTTCATTGGCCGTGCCGTCACAACAGACCCACCAATCTTCTGTGGCCATGTTGGCATAGCAAACCTACCCATCACACAGACTAACAGAGGGAGTTTCTCTTTCAATGTTAGCAGCATGAAAATTGGCACAGAGAAGGTTTCCATTAAAAGAGAAACGTTTTAAGAGGCGTGATTGCTGAAGACAAAATAGGTGCATAAGCAGATATGATGAAGACAGAGGATGGTCCTCAGCTACTAAAAGATATAGTGTCTGGGGTCTTAAAGTTAAGCAAGCAACCATTCAGCAGTGAAGCAACAAGCCCACATAGACGAAGCACTGTGATCATGAGGTGTCATCGGGATTAGGCAACAGACCCCAGAAGTTTCATAACAAACAACAAACAAACAAAAATGTGTTGGTGAGAATAAGGAGGTTGGGGCAGAGACTCAAAGCCATCTGTGGATAATGGAACAACCCCCTACAGAGAGTCCCAGGGAGGGGATGAATTAATCAAGATGCAGTGGCACACCAATAGAGCATACAATATACTTCAGATCCTTTGAGGCCTCCTCACTCCCCACTACCATGACCGCAGTGCTGCTTTCCACTCTGGACTAGACGGGGGCATGTACATAGGTCCATGGGTTTCTTCTTTGAGAAGAAATAACCAACGCAGATGGATTTTTTTTGGTTTGTTTTTTAAGAAAAGTCATAATTTTATTATTTTTATTTTAGAGGCTCTTAAAACTTTTATGGGTGACATATGAAAGAATTGGTTGAATGTAATTATTCATCTAATTTAAGGGTACTTTTTAGGAACATGATAATTAGGAGAGTTGTGGTTAGAACATTTCTCATATGGATAATTTAGAGTTTGTTTAAAACCAGTGTAGGTGGTCTACTCAGTTCTTTCCCTGAATGCACACTGAGCGTATTCTTTTCTTTCTTTTTTTAAAAAAGTCATTTCATTAGGGGCTCATACAACTCATCACAATCCATCCATCTATTGTATGTCAAGTATATTTGTACATTTTTTTGGGGGGGGGGGACATCACTGCTCTCCGGTGGTGGGAGTAGGAGGCCCAGCCCCACTGCTGGAACTGAACCTCCGTCCCAGTGGGCCACAGTCCCGTGCACAACCACTACGCCACCGGGCTCAGCCCCATATTTGTACATTTATTGCCCTCAACTTTCTCAAAATGTTTGCTTTCTACTTAAGCCTTGGTATCAGCTGCTCATTTCCACCTTCATCTTTGCTACCCCCTCCCTCATGAATCCTTGACAATTTATAAATTATTATTTTCTTGTCATATCTTACACTTTCATTGCCATTCTTTTCAATGTTGAATATTGACCAAGAACATGAAGAGTATCCTTACGTATCCACATCGAGTATTTTTACTGGTCCAGTATACACAGACTGTTATCTTTACTGGTTCTTTTGTTAAAAATATTTACTACAAATTTGGAGAAACAATAAGGAAATTTATAATTAAGAAGAGCTCCCATTTTACTCTTTACTGACTTCTAATTACAAGCCAAGGTCCCTGGATGGCACCAACAGTTTGAATAGTTTGCAAGAGAAGCACACCCTGTGATGGCACAGAAAAAAGTTCAGGCTCTCTGCTTCTGTAAAGATTATGACCAAGAACCCATAACCAAGTCGACAGCAAGGGGTGTTTTTGTTGTTGTTGTTTTATATTAATAGCAAACATAAATTTCAATATTATTTTAGGGGAAGTAAAATTTAAAATTAAATTAAATTAATAAAATGTTTCCTTTTTGAATCACTGCCCTAGTGGGAGTAGGAAGCCCAGCTTTGCTCCTGGAGAGCTGTTGCTGGATTTGAACCATCAATCCGGTGGCCTGGTGTCAACCACTATGCCACCAGAACTCAGCAAAATATTCAAATGCTTGTTTGGAATCAATATTACATCAGAAATCCAGGAGAATTTAAAATGCATATGTTAAAAAATAATATCAGGCAAAATGCATACATGCCCAAATCATTTTGATGAACATTTCATTTTTTCTGTGCCAAACCAGCTTTCACTATTAATGTCTCCCTTTCCCTAATTTGATTAATCTACTGCTATCATTTTGGATTTTAGGGATTTTTTTTGTCTTCTCTGTTTTTTTTAATCATTTTATTGGGGGCACATACAGCTCTTATCACAATCCATACACCAATTGAATCTGGCATGTTGGTACATATGTTGCCCTCATTCTTTTCTAGACATCTGCTTTCTATTGAGCCCTTCGTAACACCTCTTTTTTTTGCCTCCCCCGCTCCTCCGCCATAATTCCCTGATAGATTGTACATTGTTATTACAATCCATCATGACACATGGAGCCCAGGAACAAGAATAGGGATAATAATGCCAGAAAAGTAGGTGGGGACGGAGGGGTACTGATCATCGTGATTGACACATAAACACACACACCCTCCCAGGGAGAAGAACAACAGAAACCAAGGGGGAAGGTTGACAGCAGTTGGTGTGAGATATGAAAATATTAACAATAGATGAACAACAATAATAATAATAATAATAATAATAATAATGAACAACAGATGAAGGAGTCATGAGACTAGGGGCAGAGAGAGGAGCTGATCCCAAGGGCTCAATAGAAAATAAATGTCTAGACAAAAACCATGGCACTCTATGTACTAATACATCAGATACAATTGATGTATGGATTTTAACAAGAGTTGTAAAAGCCACCAATAAAATTATATATATATATATATATATGAAGCATGATATTAGAAACCTGAGGAAAGACCAAATTAGAAACTAATTTTACAAAAGACTGAGGAGCTAAAACATTAAAGTAAGACTGACCAGTACATGTGAGGTATTTGTAAATTTATAACACAGTGGGGCTAAGTAATAGGTGTTGAGGTCAAGGGGGAGCTTGACCATGGGGGAGCTGCCGTAGTTATGAAGCTACAGTCCTAAAAGCTGGATCATATAGAAAAGGCATTTTAATTTTATGATGGAGCAGTAATTCTTGGAGCATGTAGCTCCACATTATTCCTATGGCAGATAATGCTTATGAAATTTATAACCCCCAATTTTAATACCTGCTCTACTTTCTGATAGAGGGAAGGATAAACTGTAATAGATTGCGTGAGGAATATTTCATTTCCTTATAGCAACAGTGGAGCCTCTAGCTCACTGCCATTTTATCTAGGTTTTTAAGGGATAAAGTAGACCTTCAATCAATTTCTCAAGAGACAGAACCACAGATGTGTGACTTCTCTAGGAAGCGACTGGCGTCAGACATGCAAGTATAGGTCTCCAACTTCAGAGTTCTTATCAGTTTTTAGCAAAAACATGTCAAGTAAACTCTCTTCTTTCTCTTGGTCGCAGAACTTAGGGCTGAACAACAGTACTTGACTCTTAACAAATGACATAGGAGGATAAGGAACAAAACATTAGTGTATTAGTCTGGGTAGACTAGAGAAATTTATCCTGGGAGACTCATATGTGTTTAAGAAAAAGTTTTAAATGCAAAAGCAATTGAATATTGAGATAACATCCCAGCCCAGTCTTGATCAGGTACGTAAGTCCAATATTAGCCCATATGTCCCATACTAACCCATAAATTCTTCTTTTAGACTCACATAGCCATGCAATAATGCCAAATGCAGGAAGATCACAGGCCAGTGGTTAGATAATCTTGGGGATCCAGTGATGGTAGAAGCATCTCAGCACCGGTGTAGGTTTCCAAGTGACGGTTGCAGGTTCAGGGCTCTGACTGCAATCAGCATAGATTTGTGTGTCTTTTCACTAGAGACTCTTTCAGGGAGTGAGCATGTGTTCCACCTCCAATGTGCCTCTAACTGAGGTAATCAAGCTGTCATCTGATCATCAGGCTAAACTCCACACCTTTACCCTTAAGTCTCAAATTGATAACAGATTATGTAACTACCACTTTTAGTCCAGCTTCTGATCCTTGATTGCTATGGCACTTGAAGAAAACCCTGTATTCTTCCTACATTCTAACTCTAAAAATCACTAATACACTAAATGGCACAGTAGCTTTACTTTAGACTCTGGTATCCCTTTCCTTGGGTCCAGTGCATTCATCATCATTTGATGGAACAGCCGTGTGACCAGACTGTTCTCATGAGGTGACATCAAGTTACTTTTGATTCGAAGTAACCCCATGTACAACTAAACAAAACACTGCCAGACCTATGCCGTCCTCACTGTGATTACCATATTTTAACCCATTGCTACGCCCATGGTATCAGTCCATCAAGTTGAGAATCTTCTTTTTCCCTCAGTGACTCTACACTTTACCAAGCTTGATGTTTTTCTCCATCTTCCAGTTTCTCCTGAAAACATATGCAAAAAATACAAGGCCAAGACTTGTCAGCCTTCCTTCTAAAGAGTCCTTGGTGTATACTAAATATTGTTTGTCTGCATCATGATTCAAGGGTATTCTGTCTTTGTCGTCTTTATTCATTGTCCAGATTTAGTAGACATATGAGGCTCTTGAATGCTACATTAGTCTTCAAAGTGATATATTCCTTCTTGAACATTTTGAACTGATGATTTTCAGAAACTTCGCCAAATTCCGTACATTGACCTCTTGCTGTTTCTACAAGTATTGGCTGTGGATTTAAGCATAATAAATTCCTTGGCAACTTCATTTTTGTTCACACTGCTTAATATTTGTCCAGTTGTGAGGATTTTGTTTTCTTTATGTTGCAGTGGAATTTAACCTGGGTGTTTTAATCTTTAAGCTATATTGGTAAGTGCTTAGGAAGGTTATCTAAACTCGTGTTTGGATTTATGAGGATTGGTCTAAAAGTATTGTTACAAAATATTAAAAAATTATTAGACAAAATATCAACATATAAAGCTATTGTTTCTCAATAACCTCTATCTTTGCTTACACATTTCTAAAAAGAATGTTTCTATACCTCTAAATCCCCCCTCCCTCAAAAATATTCTCTTCTCTTTGGTTATACCAGGTTGAAACTAAAATTTTAGCATTCTCAAAGGACTGAAAAAAGTCCTGAATCTTTTAAATGTACTGTGTGTGTGGAGAGTCAGTGAAGCCTGTAGGAGCAATAGGATAGTTGGGCTATAGGTTAGTAAGCTCTCCTAAGGAAAATCTCCTTGCAAACCTGGATGGTTGAGCAGGTATAATGAGGTGATGAACTGTCCTTCTGTACAACTTTCCTGGTTTACTTCTTTCTTATTAATACAATTTTCATAAAACGTCATTGTACTAAACTCCTTCAATCATCCTTTCCCCTTCAAAAACACTTATCAATATTTCCTCTTTGGGATCTGAAAAAAAAATTCCATTATCTTCTGAGTTGATCTCTATGCCTTAAACTGAACTAACCCTGCAGCTCCCTCTGGAAGTCATTGTTTTATTTGGATCTCTCTCTCTCTCTTCATTATTATTTTGCAGTCACTCTAAGAAGGCTAAAGCAAGTGTATTACTGAAGGGAGTTTGTCTGTATCCATACACTGATTGCAGTATGCTTAAATATGTTTTGTTTATTATAACCAGTGGGACATGATTACTCTAAGTAATACATTTTGATAGACCCTCATATTCATCTCTAAAATGAAAATCATAATGTAGGAGGAGGGCACTAAATGAAATAGCAGGTACTAAGTGCAGTGCTTAGCACATGCTTTTAAAAATGTGCCATCATGTTGAGTCCAACTTAATGCTTTGCATTTTTCCCTGACAGAAAGTGAATGTCCTCAAGGCTTCGGAATCTTATCCATGTCATTATGGCCAATTTTATTTTGAGAAGGCAGCTCTTCTTCGATCATATTATGAGTGCCTTCAATTCAATGACTGCCATAATTTCCTGGCATTATCTCATTTGATGTTGTTTCCACTCATGAGGTTTTCAGTAGCTAACACTGTTTTGAAGTTGTCCTTAAGATTTTTCAGTGACTAATTCCACTAAAGTGGGCAGTCTACTTTTTATTTGTTTTCTGTCCTTAGTCTGAAATCTTCACTGAAATCTGTATACTTTGAGTGCCCTGATGGTATTTGCAATACCAGTGATATAGCTTACAGCATCACAGCAGAACACACGCCATCACAGCGCAATAATCTGAAAGACACACCATGGGGGTACAGAAAAGTTGACTCTTATATGGTGTGATGGTTTGTTATGCCAACATGACCACAGAAGATTGGTGGGTCTGTTGTGACGGCACGGCCAATGAACATGCGGGATGAATTGAAGGGTAGAGATAGGAAGGGCTCGGCAAGTCCCGCCCTCTCTCTTCCGGATCTTTGGACCAGAGAGCTGCCTTGTTCGTCCTGTGCTTCGACCTCCAAGCAAGACTACCCGTGGGACACCTAATCGTGGACTGTGTTGCTGTGAGTTGAGGATCCTTCAAACCCTACTTCACCACGCTCCTGGGATATACATCTCTTGAGCTGGGGACTGTTGGATTCTGTCATCTGGCTGACCGTTGGCGACCTGCTTTGCTGTTTGCTGTCTGTGACCAGATAGCCTGGATTGCTCTACAGAGGACTACTCAGCGGCCCGCAAGACCTGAAGGACTGCCAGTCTTCTAGCTGTCTCACATAAGTGAATTGCACTGAGCAATCTGTACTGCTTTATAGATAGTTAACTGTTTCTTTCTTATCCTATATACCCTTCTCTCTATATAAATATATAAAAAGAATTACTAGTGTCCTGATTTTTATTTCTCTAAGAGAACCCTGCCTGACACATATGGGTCTGTTTTTCTTCTGCAATATGGAATTATTAAGCTAATATCCTTTTCAGCTCTGAAATCCTAAGATTCTATGACAGAAAGAATATTTGGATCATTCTTTAACAGGAATTGGAAATTTTTCTCTAGAAAGGTCCAAGTACTAAAAATGTTTGGCTTTGCATACCATGAAGTTCTGTTATGGCTACTCAACTATGATGTTATAATAAAAAAAATCATAAATAATACCAAAATGCTTGGACATAGCTGTGTGCGAATAAAGTATTATTTACAAAAATAGGCAATGGTTAAGAGTTGGCCAGTGATTTTCTGTTTTAGAGAAAAAAACAAATGGAGAGAAAAAAACAAAATACCTTCTTTTCTGTGATGGAAAAAGGACACAGCAAGTCAGGCACCACAAAATTATACAAGCTTGTGTTACATTTGTTTAGCAAAAAACAATTTTTTACATTGAACATAAGAAAGAAAGCAGATGTTCTGCAACAAAGGTGGATAATGGAAATACAATAAACAGCTTTACGAGTTTAAATATTTATATACACATGCATGCATATATAAAATAAATTAAGTGGAAAACAATGCATCCCCCCAAAAAAATTCACATTTGCCACAAGTTGAGAGAAGACAGGAAGATAACATTCAGATACACACACATACACACACACACACACACACACACACACACACACACCAGCAACTCAGGTGGTAGTAAAAAAAACAAGGCAAAAACCAACATTCTTTTTCTTCCATAATTAAAGAGTGTTATGCATTAAGCCAGCACAATTCACCTGCAGTGTGCAGTATAATTGCTCAACCTTTAAAATCACATTTGATCTGAGCCGGCCATTTGAGTTTTGCCATGACCAGATGGCCTAACCCATTTTCCTTATGAGTTTGATACTGTAACCAACCATCCAGTAAACAGGCTTTCATAGCAGTGGTACCTTAACTGTCAAAGAATATATAAATCTCTGGTAGTCATCTTTTATATGAACCAAACCCCAAGTCAAACCCAGGTCCACAGAGTCAATTCCAACTCATAGTGACCCTCTCTCTATAGGACTTTGTAAATTTTTACAGGAGCAGATAGATCCATCTTTCTTTCCAGGGCAGCTGGTAGTACTAAACCACTCTTGTTGTGACCAGTAATCTAGCATTTAACCAAGAACACCATGAACACGATCTGAAATTATGGTGATGATAGAAAAGAACTTAAAGACAATTAGCTGCAGAGTGACAAATAGGTACCAATGGTGCAACATAGGAGTTAGGGCACAAATGCACAGTTGAGGCAATTACTCTGAGAAAATGATGGGAAGCCACATTCATATGGACAGTAATGTATGGAGACAGCTTGGGGCCATTACAACCATACCTACCAGTCTCTTCTGCAGATGCAGTTATTTCACAATGGCCTTCTTTCTCTTTAGGATTAGGGTTCTTCCAGAAAGTTCTTTCAATTTGAATGTGCTAATTAAAATTTTTTTGACTCCACATGAATCCCTCTTTACAGTCCTTCAACCCTCCAACCCCCTCACTGTTATCAAGCCAATTTTACTCATAAAGACCCTATGGGGTTTGTGGGAATATAACTCTTTCTTAGAGTAAAATGCTTCCTCTCTTTCCCACAGAATGGCTGGTGGTTTCAAACCGATGACCTTGTGGTTAGCAGTTCAATGCCCAATGACTGTGCCACCCAGGTTCCTCAATACCTAGTAACCACTGCTTTTCTTTAGTCTTAATGGACATGCCCTTTTCCTGTTATTTCCTATTGGTGGAATCATAACATATTTGTACCCCTGTGCCAGGCTTATTTCACTTATCATACTTTCAAGATTGTGGTGGTATACTTCAGAATTTCACTTATAATTATAGCTATGTCATACTGTACAGCAGGGCTTCAAAAATCTCTCAGAAAAACTGAATTGAAAAATGGTAGATTTCACCACAAAATAGTTGAAGCCTCTTGGAGAGATCACATAGACCTCTTCATCTGTCAATGGACACTTGAGTGTTTTTTGCAATCATGAATAATAAAGAAATAGACAATGAAGACATGTGTCCGAGTCACTGCTTTCAAATCTTTGGGGTATACGCCAAGGAGTGCACTTGTAACTCTAGATCTAACTTTTTATTTTTTTAGGGAACTGTCAACCCCTTTTCCACCGTGGCTGTGCCACTTCACATTCTCACGGGCAGTGCCAGTGTCACCCACATTGCTCCACATGCTCACAGTTGTTATTTCCATGCTTCCTCTCTTTGCCTTTTAAAAATAATAGCTTAACTAGTGACATTTTGTAGCTTCTTGTGTGTTTATTTGTCATTTGTACCTCTTTTGGGAGAAATTTTTGTTCATTTTGTTCATTTTAAAATTGAGTCAATCTTTTTGTTATTTAGCCTCAAGAGTTCTTTATAAATTGGGGGGATTAAATCTTCATTTGAAATGTAATTTCTAAATATGTGATTCTCCTCACTGGGTTGTCTTTTCACATTCTCGGCACTGTCCCTTGATGTAAGATGTTTTCTATTTGGATAAGGTGAGTTTGTATTTTTTCATTCTCTTTCTTCAAAAGGATCATTCTTAATTGTCATATCTTCATACTTGCAGAATCTTTCTTTTGCTCGCACAAATCTACTGTTGAAACTCTCTAGTGAATTTTACATCTCAGTTATTGTTTCAGATGCTCTGTTTTTATCTGTTCTTCTTTTAAACATCTCTTTTTAAAATATTGGTTATACATAATTTTCTCCATTTTCATTCTTAGTTCATATTCACTTTATTTTCTTTAGCATATTTATAACAGTTGCTGGAAGATCTATATTTCGTATGCTCAATGTCTGCACTTACTCAATGATGGTTTCTTTTGGTTTGCTTTTACCATTGAATGACTCCTTCTTCCTTCTTTCTCTGTATATCCTGTCACTTTTGTGTTATAAACTAGACATTTGAGTAGATAATGTGATAGAGTTCAATCTCAGGGTCCCCCAGTCTCTCAGAATTTTGTTAGATTTGATTTCCCCCCTCTTTTTCTTCTTCCCTTTCATTTTCTTTTGTTGACTGCTGTGACAATCCATTTGTTCGTTGTTCTTAGTTGCCATCAGTTTCATTCAAACTAAATGTGCCTGTCCAGTTACTCTGTCGAGTTTTCAAGCCCATAACCTTACAGGAGTACATTTATAGGGTTGTCTTCTAAAGCAACACTCTCTCACTCAATGCCATCAAGTTGAATCCAGCTCATAGGAATCCCATAGGACAGAGTAGAACTTCACATGTGGGTTCCTGGGGATGTAATTCTTTATAGGAATAGAACGCTTCATCTTTACCCCTCAGATTGACTGGTTGCTTCAAACTGCTAACCTTGAGATTCTATGCTGGTCAAGTAATCATCTTTTGACTAGTACTTGAGTATTAACTATTGCCAAAAACCTCAGTCCATTAGTTTGGTGACTTATTTTTGTGCTATTAATTATTTTAGGTTTGCAAAAGTTGAACCAAAGAAAAGTCCTTGGAGGAGGGGAAATCTATTGAAGTCTTTTCAGAATTTCTCTATTAGGGAGCAACCCTTAACTAAAATTACACTGAATTCAGACATTCCCCTGTGCTCTTTCTGGCACAGATTTCCCCCAGAGGATGCATGTGTCTCTCCAAATAATACATACTGTTGTTCTGATTACTAGATGCTATGAGTCAATTCCAAAATATAGTCACCATAAGTGAAACAGAAATACTGATCTCATGTCATCCTCATAATTATTGTTGCATTTGAACACATTGTTACAGTTACTTTATCAACCCATCATCTTGTGTGTCTTCCCCCTTTATGCTACTGTACTGAGCATGATATCTTTTCTATATACTTGTTTTTTCTGCTAACATGTACAAAATATATGAGAAGTACCCCCATCCTCAATTCTAAGGAGACGGTACTTTCTACAAGATTGATTTGTTAATTTGTCTTGCAGTCCATAGTACTTTTCATTATTCTTGTCCAACACAATAATTCAAATGCATCTACTGCATGCTTCTTTATTCACTGCTCAATTTTCACATGCATATGAGGGGTTGAATACACCAAAATCTGGGCCTGTATTTTCCAAGGATAATATGTCATTTGAGTTCTTCTTCTTCTTCTTTTTGTCATTTGATTTCTTGACTGCTGCTTTACTTAGCATTGATTGTGGGTCTAAGCAAATCAAAGTATTTGACATAGTCATTCTTTTCTCCATTTATCATGACGTTATTATCTCTTGATCCAGTTGTAACAATTTGGGTTTCTTTGTTTGTTTTTATATTGAGTTGTAATTCATAGTAAAGGCTACTACTCTTTATCTTCATCACCAAGTTCTTTAACTCTTCTTGTTTTCAGCAAGCAAGACTGTATCATCTGCACATCAAAGGCTGTTAATAATCCTCCGTTCCATCTTGTTTCGGGGTTCCTACATCATTCAATATTTTGCCCATGGAATATGGCAACTCAGAATTGAATTTTTCTTCAGTTCTTTCTGACTTTAAATAACCTATTTCCATTGGTTTCAGATTAGTACTTTATTCTACTGCCACATTTTTCCCCAGTAAATGTATTTCCATTTTTTCCTTCATTACGTCTTTTGGTGCACACAAATGTCTTAATTTTAGAAGACTATGGTAATATATTTTGTATTCCACAGTGTGTGTTTCCCATTTTGTTTGGTAGTGTGTTTCTGTCAGGCATTAAGACTCTTCAGTTTATTCCTATGTTTTTCATTGATTATCTAGGGTTTCTTTGCATCTGTAATGCTCTCGAGGCTCTTATTTTATGTGAAGTATGGTAGGGGTTATGTTTCATTCTTCTTAAAGTGCAAATCCAATTTTACCAGTACCATTTGTTAAAGAAACATCTTGCTCTCATCTAATTTATTTTGTTTCATTGTAAAAACACAATGGGTGGATGTATTTCCAGGTTCTTTATTTTCTTACACTTGTGTGCACATCTGTCACAGTACCAGGCTGTTTTGACCACCATACCTGTGTAGTAGGTTTTGAGGCTGGGAAATGAGAGGCCTTCTAATTTGTTCTTTTTTTTTTTTGGCATCACTGCCCTCAGGTGGTGGGAGTAGGAGGCCCAGCCCCCCTGCTGGAATTGAACCTCCATCCCAGTGGGACGCAGTCCCGCGCACAACCACTACGCCACCGGGGCTCAGCCCTCTAACTTTTTCTTCTTAAAAAGGGTGCTGATTAAACTAGGTGTCTCCTTTCCATATAAAACTTGTGATTAGTTTTCCCATCTCCTTCAAGAATAATACTGATATTACAATACGAACTGCATTATATTTATCTATTACTTTGGCTAAGATCATCATTTTCACAATGTTAAATCTTCCTATCCAAGATCATGGTCTAATTTTTAATTTGTGTAAATCCCTCATGTTTGCTTTGTAGTAGTAATGTTTTATTGTTTTCTTTGTAAAAGTCTTTTATTTCTATCATTATGGTAAGTTTACTCATAAGTATTTCATCCTTTGGCTCACTATTGTAAATGGTATTGTAAATGTTTTCCTGATAGCTTTTTCAGAGTTCTCTTGATGTATGTCTGGGAATCCAACTGATTCTGTATATTGATCTTGTACATAGACATAGTGTCAAATATTTTAAATGTTTTCAAAATTTTTCTCATCCATTTTTGAGGTTTTCTGCATACAGAATCATATCCGCAAAAGGGAGCAATTTTACTTCATCTTTGTGGATCTGAACCCCATTGGTTTCTTTTTGTGTTCCAATAGTCTTGTGTAAGACTTCCACAATATTAAGTAGGAGTGGTGACAAATGGAATTCTTTTGTAATTCCCATTTGCAAGAGAATAATTTAAATTTCTCCCCAAAGAACAAAATGTTGGTAGTTGATTTTGTGTATATAGCTTTTATTATATTGAGGCTTTCCTTCTATGCCTATTTTGTTGCATGCTTTCATCATGAATGGAAATTGAACTTTTTCAAATACCTTTTCTGCATCAATCAATATGATCATGTGTTTCTTTGACATTACTTTATTCCATTGTTTGTTTTATAATATTGAGCTATCCCTTCATACATTGTTTCTACCTGATCGTGATATGCTATTATTTTGCCTTTGGTTGGGTAAATTTAGCTAAGAATTTATTGAGAATTAGTGCACTTATGCTCCTAAGGAATATGAAACTATCATTTTCTATTCTGATAGTATCTTTACTTGGTTTGGGTATTGGAGTTATGCTTGCTCCCCAGAATGAATTTATGTGTTTGACATATTTTGTTATACTATAACACTTTGAGTTGAATTGGTGTCAACTGTTTTCTGAATGTTGGTAGAATTTCCAGGTGAAATCTTGAATTTTCTTTGTTTGGAAATTATAAATGACTTTACCTACTTGTTTTGTTATGGTGAGTATTGATTTGTTGAGGTAGTATATATCATTCTGTGTTAACTTAGTTAAGTGCTGTGCTTCTAAAAGTTGGACCAGTTCATCTAAATTTTTTGACATACAGCCATTTATTATATTGTATTATCATTTTTTATTCCATTTTGTGTGGTGTAATCAATTTTAATTCACATTCATTATATTTGCATTTATCCTTATTTAAATTATTCTTGATATAGAAAAGAATGGAAAATTCTCATTCATTTTACAAAGTAGGCATAAGCTTGCTATCCCAAATCAGGCAAAAGTACCACTAAAAAGGCAAATTATAGGTCTACATCCCCCCTGTGCAAATATGTAAAAATTCTCAACAAAATGCTAGTAAATAGAATCCAATAAAATATCATTAATAATAATTACATCATGACTGAGTGAGATTTATATAACATATGTAAAGATAATTCAACATTGAAAAACAATTTAATAAAGCACATAAGTAAGACAAAGGCAAAAAAACCACGTGTTCATATCAATTGATGTAGAAAAGGAATTTGACAAAACCTAAAATTCATTTTTTGATAAAGGGTATCAACAAAATAATGGGAATGCCTGAACATAATTAAGGGTATATGTACAAAACAAATGTCCAACTTTACTGTTATCAGAGAGAAACTGAAAACATTCCCCTTTTAAGTGGGAAGCAGAGAAATATGCCTTTTATCATTACCCCTATTCAATATTGTGCTGTTAAGTGTTAGCCACTAATGCTTTAGTGGTGTATGGGCTGCCAACCCCAAGGTCAGGAGTTCGAAACCACCAGCCACTCCTCCAGAAAAAGATGGGCTTTTTACTCCAGTAAACGTTCTCTCTCATAGGATCACTATGAATTAGCATCAAATCATGGCAGTGAAAGTTTTTCAAGTGTTAGCCAGAGAGATATGGCAAGAAAGGAGAATAAACTGCTTCCAGATTGACAAAAGAAAAGTGAAATTTTATTTGCTGATGATATAAACCTACATATAGAAAATCCCAGTGACTCAATAAGAAAATTATGGAAATTAATAGAAAGTTTCAGTTATGTGACAGCATACAAGGTCAATGTAAAAAATCTATTGACTTCCTTTATGCAAATGAAATTAACTCTGAAAAGGACGGGAGGAAAACAATACCATTTACAATTGCCATGTAATAGGTGTAATTCTTAGGAATCAATCTAAGCACAGAATTTAAAAAATTATACAAGGAAAAGTATTATACACAACTGCAAGAAACAAAGCAGACATACAGAAATGACAGAATTGTGATCATGAATAGGAAAAGCTAACTTTGTTTGCCCGGATAGACTAGAGGAACAAAATTTCAGAGACACGCATATAGATATAAGGAAAGGGTTTATATACAAAAGAAACGTGAAACTAAGAAGGCATCCCAATCCAGTTCAGTGCAAAGTCATAAGTTCAATATTAACCTATATGCCTGCAATCAATCTATAATATCTGCTTCCGACTCAGGAAGTCACAGGTCAGTGGATGCAGAATTTTGGTGCTGGCAGGGGTCTCTCCATGGCTCCTCAATTCCAGGGCTCAGGTCCATCAACAGCATGCCACTCCAGCTTCAGAGGTCTGTCTTCATCAGGGCAAAGCCATGTGGTCTGTCTGCTGGCTCCTCCACCTTCTCGGAGGCTGCATCTTGTCTTTTCCGTGATTAATCATCTCTGAAACTAACTCCCCACAACTGGGGAAGGTAGCTTCTTATCTTCACGAGGGAAATACTGTGAGATTTCCCAGGAGTCTCAGGTGAAAGCCATGCCCACACAGAAGCCTCATCAGCTACTCAAAGGCTTTCTCCTGATTAACAGGCCAGACTCCACCCCTATATTTCAATTATAATATTAACATAAACACATGACTGCCACACTAACATTGTGAAAATGTCACAACTACCTGAAGCAATTTTTAAATAAAATGCAATGTCAATCCAGATTTCAACATAATTATTTAAAGAGATATAAAATTTAGTCACTAAGATTATAAGAAAATAAATAGACTCCAGATAAACAAAGTAGTAATGAGGAGTGTGGCAGTCATGTGCTTTCGTTAATTTTATGATTGAAATGGAATCTAGCCTGTTAATCTGGAGATAGCCATTGAGTAGCCAATGAGGCT
Organism: Nesogale talazaci; assembly: GCA_004026705.1. Taxonomy (NCBI): domain Eukaryota; kingdom Metazoa; phylum Chordata; class Mammalia; order Afrosoricida; family Tenrecidae; genus Nesogale; species Nesogale talazaci. The sequence continues at coordinate 46,365 of PVJH01009548.1, forward strand.
TCCATGTGGGCATGACTTTCTCCTGAGACTTCTGGGAAATCTCACGATATTTCCCTCATGAAGATGAGACTCTGTCTCCCCAGTTGTTGGGAGTTAGTCTGAGAGATGATGAATCATGGACAAGACAAGATGGCAGCATCCGAGAAGCTGGAGGAGCCAGCGGCGAGACCACATGGCTTTGCCCTGATGGAGCCAGACCTCTAAAGCTGGGGCGGCCACATGGAGACCTCTGCCAGTGATGAGTTGCTTCTGCTGCTGATGGACCCTGAGGCCTGGAAGCCAGGAGCCATGTGGAGTCCCTGCCAGTGCTGAGATTCTACACCCACTGACCTGTGACTTCATGAGTCAGAAGAAGACTTTATAGACTGATTTCGGGCATATGGGTTAATATCGGACTTATGACTTTGAACTGGACTGGGTTCAATGTCCTGTTCCTCTTGTATATAAACTTTTCCCTTATATCTATATGTGTGTCTATGAAATTTGTTCCTCTAGCCTACCTGGACTAACATAGGGGTAAAAAAAAAAAGTAAGAGGCTTCTTACTTCCTGGTCTCAAAACCAGTCCTGGTGCTCAATACATCTACTATTGGTACAATAACAAACACATGGGCCACTGGGACAGAATTGAGATCCCAAAAGTAAATCCATTCATTTATGGACAGCTGATTATCCACAAAAGACTGAATGATCTTAAATGAGGAAGAGAACTTTTAACAAATGGTGCTACAAGTTGGCTATCCATTTACAGAAAAATGTAAAAGAACGTATATCTCACATCATGTATAAAAATAAGCTAAAAGATAAATCAAAGACCTAAATATCAATCCTAGCCATCAATGAAAACATTGGGAAAGGGATTAAATGGCAAAAATCAGATAAACAGAAATCAGCAAAAGTTGACGAGAATGTGTAGCCCTCATAGACCACTGATGGGACAGGTTGCGATCCCTGTGGGAAATAGTATGGCATTTTCTTAAAAAGCTAGATATAGAAATACCATCTGGTCCAACATCTCTCACTCAATAGAAATCTTAGTTAAATTAGAATTTTGGTGATCTAATAGAGACATGATCATATTTCTCACAAAGTTTTTAAGAAACCGCTATTCTCAACACCAAAAAGATAAAAACAACTTACAGGGTCATCACTGGAAGAATATATAAAGAAACTATGGTACATATACAAAATGGAATATTATACAACCTTCAACAATGAAGATAAATCTGTGTAAAGTCTTGTAATATGAATGAACTCAAAGGACATTATACTGAGTAAGAGTAACCAATTACTGATGGAAAAATACTGTATAAATCAACTATTGTAAAAAATTAAGAAAAGGTTTCCACACTAAATTTTAAAAGGGGGACATTTGGGTTTTACCCAATCTTAATACTTTGCTTGCATAAGGAATTTTGCATGACTCAGGAGCTTTGTTGTTTTTTTCGAAATGTAAAAAGCTTCTGAAAAATATTACACAGGAGAGAAAAGAGAGAAAAATTTTTCAAAAGAGGTGAATTTTCATTTCAAGGAAAATATTATAGGAAATAAAGGCGATCTAGGTCAAAAAGTCCCACTAATTTTTATGATCTATGAATTTCCCCTTTGGTAGAACGCTGGAACATTTAAAAGTCCCAAGTAGGGCTGCAGAAAGCACTTAGGGAAACTGACCCTCTGTGTGAAGGGCTTCCACCTTCCCTAGGATTCTAGAGGCTGAGAGTGGCATGTAATTAGAATAGCTGCTGGTGCTGACAGCCCCTAAAGGACAGCTAACAGTAATGATCTCAACCACAGCCTGTGAGGGTCAGTTCTGGAGACACACAAGTCCCTTTGCTTGACGGTGGAGTGTACCAGTAATGAAATGACAGTTCTAACAATCCTGTTGAGAGGGGTCTCAAGGTAGGTTTAAGTGGATGTAAAGGTATAGAGAAACATGATTCTTATAAAACAGCATTTGTGAACAGATAGTCATGTACCAAAAAAATTGTTTGGGAATGAAGAATGGGAGGAAGAGGAACTTTCACTTGACAGAGCTAAATTCAGAGCCATCAGGCCCCTGCGGAATGGATTAGGTGTGTGGAGGCAGGAGGACTAGAGGGGCTGAGAAAGAGCACAGGGCAGTGTCATCAATCTTTTAGCAGGTAAATGAGTGCCCTCGGGATAGCTTTTTTTTTTTTTTTTTTTTTAAAGAGGAGCTTATACCAAGGGCTCAAGTGGAAAATGTTTGGAAATATATGTGGTAACATGTATGCAAATGTGCTTGATACAGATGATGTACTGAATATTATAATAGCTGTAAGAGCCCCCAATAAATTATTTTAAAAAAAACATAAGGAGTGGGTGGACTAGCAAAACTGAAATAGACAGCTGAGCTACAAAGTGTCCTTCTTTTTCATTTTTCTGAACTAAAAAATGAGAAAAATGTCTTTTTAAATACTGAATATAAAAAGGAAACTAGGAGATAAAGATAACTTACTATATTTAGCTTTTCTCATACACACACACACACAGCTAGTAGAGTACCCCTATGACGCATTAAGGAAATGTTTTCCTCCAGGATTGTTAATAACTTGTCTGGTTATGTGATGATACAGTAAATATGGAAGCTCTGAGGTAACAGAAGACTTTGTGCTCCAGAGTGAAACTTGACTGCCTTTGGGTCCCTGTCTTCGCCAGGCCCATTGACTCAGGTGGGTGCAGAGGGGTTCGTTAAGTCCACTTCTTGCTGAGGAAAGCAGGCAAAATGGATAGGTGCTGAGGAGGCCATTCTTCTAGCTAGCCAAGCTAGCTGAGTCTTCCTGGTGTTCTAGATGGCTAGTATAGCTCATTATACCCACATGCCCTTTCTGACCTAGTTCAGGTTTCCAGTGAATTCACTAAAAATGCACTGTAATATTGATCATTGTTATAGTAATGTGCCAGCCACTGTACATAAAGTATTTCATTTAATAATCAAAATGATACACAACAATGGGTTAAAACTCAAAGGAAGACCTACCTCACTCGTATTGTTGCTGCCTTTGCAGACCTGTCTATTGTTTGGCTGAAAATCAAGCCATGGAAATGAGTTCAGTTTCACCTTCAATAGGTGACTAAGAACAGACTGATCATTTAAAATCAACAGGGCAAAATTTACCTATGGACAAAATGGAGACAATTGAGGAAGGAGGAGGCGGGATGAAAACAGGAAGCCCAGGAAGTAGTCTAAGGGATGTTACATCAGCAGGATAGCAATGAGTGAGTGGAAAAGAAGTGTGTCTGAATTGTTGAATGCAACAGTGTGATCTGCTCTGTAAACCTTCACATAATTCACCATAAGCAGTATTTAAAACCACACACTATGTTAGGTCTACTTTTCACATTCAGAGTAATGAGTAATTCATTCAAAAACAGCGGAAGAGCAATAAATCAAAGTAAGATTTCTAGATAAAAAAAAAAAGCCTTCTCTGAAACCTTGCTTCTATAGCACAAGCACAGCAGTGATGATTTTTAACTCCATTCCAGGGGTGTCTCTAGTGGTGGGTACAGACAATGGCATTACATCACTGAAATCTGTTATGACCACAACCTCCACTCCACACGAGATCTCTTTCCAGGAATGGGTGCTTCCTGATAACATGCTCCAAATATGTGAGATGTAGATTGAGCACCGAGAAAATATGATTATAATTTGTTATTCTTACACTCCTATTATCAAGGCCAAATTCTGGAGTGGGGTTGAATCCAGTGATTTGATAGGCTTTTGAAAGAAAGATCCAGATTTTTAAAAAACAGTGTCTATAACAAAGGGCTTAACAACATTAAGATGAGACTGGGCTTCCTTAGGTTGTGCATAGCACCACTAATATGTAAGGACTGACTCAAAATCAGCTAATGACCACAGACAAGAATTGACTTGAATTTGCAAAATTTCATGAATTATTATCAGAATGGGGGAAAATATGTGAGAAGACAACAAAATATATTTTGTCTACTTGAAGAATAGATTGCGTTCCTGGTACCTGGTGTTTTGTATTAATTAGTGTCCTCTATTTTACTTCTCTGGATTCTACTACCCATTGCAATGGCTACACCGGGTTCACAGACAAAATTCATGATTAAAGGGCTGATAAGGGAGTTAGTAAGATGTAACGTCAGTGAAAAATGTTCCATTTGGGGTTGCTTATCAAGACACATTGTAAAGTTTCTTCAGCTAATAAATGCTCCAAGGAGCATACCACTCAGCTGTAAGACTCAGCTTGAAGGCATTCAGTTCAAGCTCTATGGATCTGGCACTGCTCAGTCTGAAGGAAGTCTGTTGAACTTTCATGGGTCAGCAAGCCCAAGTTCCCTAATCTAGTGCCCAGAAACACCCCACTTCACAAGTCAATTTCTGGTTCAAAGAAAGCACTTTGATTTACTTGCTCCTTGGGTAGGAAAGTCCTGTACTCTGGGTCTGGCCTCCAGTTCTGCTGCCGTGGCTTTGTTGTTACAGCTGTCTTCTGGATCCAAGAAATAACTGCTTAGGATCTTGGATGTAGGGCATGCTGACTCTCGCTGGTAATGACATACCTGCTCCTGCTTCGTGCCCAACTTCCTACCAGACCCATGCAGGAAAAATTCATTTGGTGAGAGTTAAAAACTTTGGCCAGAAGAGACACATAAAATAATTTACTGTCCCTGTACATGGTGCCAGCACTTATCTCAGTTCATTGTACTCTGGAAGTTTCTGTGTCGAAGTGATGCTGGAAAGCGTGTTACTGGTGTTTCAAATGCCAGCAGGGTCACCCAAAGTGAACATGTTTCAGAAACGATTCCAGACTACGAAGAAGGAATAGACTTTCTGCCCCAGAGGAATGAGCCATTGAAAAACAAAAGTAATTCTTAGGTGCTATGAAGCCATTTCTGACTCATAACAACCTCGTGTTCAACAGGATACACTGCCCCGTCCTCCGTTATGCACACAGTCATCCTTACGTCGAGCCCCTTGCTGCAGCCACTGTGTCTATCCATCTCATAGAGAGCCTTCTTTTTGACTGCCCCATTACTTTCCCAAGAATGATATCTTTCTACAGGGATTGATGCCTCTAGACAAAAGGTCTAAGGTATTTATGATGAACTTTTGCCATTCTTGCCTATAGGGATCATTCTGGACATTCTTCTCTCAAAACAGACTTGCTTTTCCTTTTGGCCATCCATTTTATTTTCAATATTCTTTAATAGGACAACAATGAAAACATATGGAATTCTCTGTGGTCTTTCTTATTCAATGTCCAACTTTCACAGGCATATGGGGCGACTGAAAATGCCATGGCTTAGGTCAGGTCCACCTTAGACCTCTAAGTAACATCGTTGCTTTTTAACAGTCTAAAGGCATCTTGTGGCACAGATTTACCTCATGCAATACATTTTTTGACCCCTTGACTATGGCTTGCATGAGCATTGATTGTGGATCAAGCAAGATAAAATTCTTGATGGCTTCAACCTTTTTTCCATTGATCATGACTTTGCCTAATGGTCCACTTGTAAGGATTTTTCCTTCTCTACTTTGACTTCTAATCTATATTAAAGATTGCAATCCTTGAGCTTCGTCAGCAAGAACTTCAAGTACTCACTTTCGGCATGCAAGATTGAGTCACATGAGTATCACAGGTAGTTAATAGGTCTTCCTCCAATCCTGATGCCACATTCTTCTTTGTAGACTCAACAAGCTGCTGAGGCACTCATTTATGCGAGGAAATTTGGGAGACAGCTATTTGTTCAACTGACTGAAAGACATACATATTTATACCTAGTCAAAAGAAAAGTGACCCATTCAGAATTCTAAGTTTTGGTACCTATCACTGATATCACACACAAGTAAATTTTTGCCGAAGAACATAAAACGGTTGTTACAGTGCATTATCTGGGAACTTCCAGAAGTGCAGGCTGCATTCCGATAAGGTCCTGGGACAAAGGATAACACTTTTGACATTGGATGGATCTTGGCTAAATACCAGAAAGATATTTACTTGCATTTTATTGACTGTGTCAAAGTATCTGCCTCTGTGGATCACAACAAACTATGGATACCCTTGAGGAAAATGGGCATTACAGAACACTTTGTTGTGCTCTTGTGGAACTTGTAAATGGATCAAAGGCAAGTCATGCAATAGAACAAGGGAACACTCTATGGTTTAAAATTAGGAAAGGTATGTGTCAGAGATGTATCCTCTCACCATACTTGTTTAATCTGCATACTCAGAAAATAATTAGAAAATCTAATTGAAAGGGAGAAGAATGCAGCATCAGAATTGGAGGAAAGATATGCAGGTGACACACCTCAGTTGCTGAAAGGGAAGAAGACCTGAAGTACTTGCTGATGATGTTCAAGGAGTCCACCTTTCAGTAGGAATTATAACTCAACATAAAGCAAAAATTCTCACAACTGGATCAATGGACAACATCATGATAAAAAGAGGAACAATGAAATTGTCCAGGATTTTGTCTTGAAAGCAACAGTTACAAAATCAAAGGACACAGTGCTTTGGGTAAACCTGCTGCATAAGAGCTCCTAAGTGTTGAAAAGCAAGTGTTACTCTGAGAAATAAGGTATAACTGATTCGTGCCATGGATTTTCAATTAATTGTTATGCATGTGAAAGTTGGACATTGAATAAGGAAGTCAGAAGAATTGACACCTTTGAAGTATGTTTAGTGCAAGGAATATTGAAATTACCATGGTTGCCAAAAGAAAAAAACAAGTCTATCTCAGAAGAAGTACAGCCAAAATACTCCTAAGAAAAGAATGGGGACCCTTCATCTCAAGTAGTTTGGACATATTTTCAGATGAGACAATTCCCTGGAAAAGGACATCACATTTGATAAAATAGTGGGGTAGAGAAGAAGAGGAAGACTCTAAATAAGATGAATTAACACAGTGACTCCAATAATGGACTCAGCCATAAGACCAATTGTAAGAACAGCACAGAACCAGGTTCTTTTCTTCCTTTTTTCTGTAAGTTGGAACCAACTGGATGCAACCTAACAAGAACAGTACATGGGAATGAGTTATTCATTAATTTCAAGGATATCAACATTATTCTCTAAATATTTAATTAATTTTTAATGATTCTTCTCCTACAATATCTGGTTTTCACAAATTTGTTCTTGAAATCCCCATGGTCTCTGAAATCCTTTTCAATAAATAATACATAAACAATATGTTTCCTTATCCCTGCAGTTTGAGTCATGAACCAAGCAAACTAAGCTCAATTATTTCTTTTCCTTTTGGGGGAAAATTATTATTACAGGAGAGAGCAAACTGTGATTGGTATGGCCTTTCTTCATTTATTTTAATAATTCAGTGAATGAATATTCAATGAACACAGTAAACACATGAAAAGATGACTTACACCATTAACCATTAGTGATATACAAATAAAACAAAAATGCAATATTGTTTCACTCCCCCTAAGTTGGATAAGATAGAAACAAGCAGAAAAGGTTATCAGGGATGTTTGGAAATTGGAAGTATGATCACTTAAAATGAAATGGTGATATCGAAGAATCGCATAACCATGTGGAAAACATTGCAGAATTTTCTCAAAAAATTAAAAAAAACTATAAAACTATTATATAAACTATTATAAAATTATTAAATAAAATTATAAAAAATTATAAAATTATTATATAAAACTATTATAAAATTATAAAACTATTTATATAAACAGGCAATTTCACTCCTAAGTATGTACCACAAAACTTGAAATCAGTGACACAAAGATTTCTACACCAAGGTTCATTTATCCAAAATGTAGAAAGAGTTTAAATGTCCTCCAACAAATATATATATATATATATATATATTATACATATATTATACATATACACAAAATGTGGCCTGTATATACAATGAAATAGCACTCAGCCAATAGAAGAAATGAAGTCTTGATACATGCTACAATATGGATGGAACTTGTGATAGTATACTGATTGAAATAAGTCAATAGCAAAAAGACAAAATTTTTATAATTCTATGTCTTGGGCGGGGCTCCCTAGAGAAGCAAAATCAGTGAAGCTTACATGTATATAGAAAGATTTATTTTTTTTAGAATGACACACATCATTACAGAAATGCATGGGCTTAACATTCGGGTAAATGCCAAGTCCATGTTAGGTTGGAAGCTTCTTCTGGCTTGTGCAGCTCTGGGAGCTATAGAAATAAATGAATTGAAATCAGTCTTATGACTGCAGTCAACAGGATAGCAGGGCATTGATGATGCCCAAGATTGGAAGGCAATATGGCAAGGCATTGGCAGAAGTCCAGAGATCCAGAGGTCAATGAGCCATGTGCATGTCCCAAATCTAGCAAAAAAAGCAAACATGCATTTCACAGCATCTCCTTACTCGTGTTGGAATCAGGCCACTCTCTCAGGAAGACCTAATGAGGCATGGGTAGGTCTTCATTGCCATTGATAATCGTGGCCCAGCCAAGTTGACACTAAACCTTAACTACATATACTTTAACTGAGATATATAAAAAGACAAGAAAAGGTAAATATATAGTTAAAAGTTCTTAGCAGTTAACAGGGTTGGGTGGAAGGAATTTTAAAAAGGGACAAGGGTAAATTTGATGGAAAAGTCACATTGACTAAGGGTAGAATTGCACAGTCAGTTATGATTATTGAATCCAACCAGTTGTATACTTGCAAAACTATGAATTGTCAAAAGTTGTATTTATAACAAAGAAGTAAAAAATAGAATAGTTGTTGAGACTGTGTATGTACAAAACAAATCTAATAATATTTAATCCCTTAATAGATATTAAGGTTAATGATATTATGGCACCTATTGCTGTGAACTTGCCTGGACATAGTTAATGTTTCTGTTCTTCTTCCTAGTACCTTGTGTAGTGTTTATAGTCTTAAAGGCTTACAAAATGCCAGTCAACATACAATTATTGGTCTTTACTTGTCTAGAGCCACAACATATGGAGAATCAAGAATATGAAAAACATGAGGTACATGGCTAATTTTTCAATGAATAATTGACTCCAGTGCCACAATACTAAAGGTAGGTGGTGCCCGATTATCCAAAGAATACAGAGAAATCCTGATCAAACCATGGAAAATGCAGAACAGAATCTCAAATTCCATAGACTTTTAAAATATGCAGGCTTTCCACTCATGGTCCTCACTTCTTCAGTCCCATCTGTGATGAATTAGTCTGCCACCAGTGATGATTTTGTGTCATCATCTATAATTAGTCTTATAGTTATCAATTCATTGGACTTTTCCTCTTGGTCTTGTGATGTATCTGGGTGATTATTGTTGTCTTTCTGGAGCCATGAGAGCTAACTGTGTACCTGAAACTGATGCCCAGAAATGAACTGTGAACCTGTACTAGAGCTTAAACTCTATGCCTTTGGCTCAAAGAAGACCATGTTTCCCATTGGGAGCTCATTCCATGCTGAGTTGTCTCATAAATTCAGCCTCCATTGAGGTCTTTCTGACCAATAATTGACAACATAAGAAGTTTTGCCTGCAGGCATTGTGTTCAAATGTAGATTGCCATGACCTCCCAGCCAACCCAGGAAGGGACTTGCCTGGATGTGGTTTTCATTAAAATTGGGGTACCAGGGCTACATGATCCTGAGCCATACACCTACCTAAGTAGTTGATGGGCCCTAAAATCAATCCAGTAAACTTTCCAAATTTTCAGTCTTGTACATAATAACCCAGTTGCAGTCCATCTTCAGGTAGGTGCCACAGTGATGAACTGATCAACTGCAAATCATGATTTTGTGAGAATAATCTTTGTTTTCAACATTCTTTATAATTTAGTAACATGACCATCATTATGGTCTCATGCGGATGGTCTTCCTAATCTGAATTATTTATCTTTACATTGTCTTTGTCCTGTGTTTTAGGGTACAAAAGAGACCCTAGTCTCAAATATAATTTAAGGAGAGTGTTTAGTGTCTTAAAAGAGACAAAGGCAAAAAAAAAAAAAGATACAGCCACATTACCTAGATGAGGGAGGCCATTAGCATGAGGTCAAAATGGTATGGAGGATTTAAGTCCTGAAGCTTATTAAATAAAGCCTGGAATGAAGGAAACCATCATAAATTTGTGATTGGTGGCTGATTAATAGGTTATAAGTACAGGTACAACTACAGGAGCAAACATAGGATCATAGACGGATAGGTTATGCTAGATGTAAGGACTTACAAGATTGGTCCAGGGCCTTCAATGTCATCAGGATGAGAATGATAGCATGGGACTGATGGCAATGAGACCCCTTGTACTATCCTAAGTAATGTGACTGCCATCAGGACATACTCAGGCAACCCCCAAGGAGAGATTGAACCTACCTGAGTTGGCTGCAAATGGGTTTTGGGCTGTCACTGCCACCCATGGTCTTTTACAAATCATAGTACTCAGAATTTAAGCTGAAATACCCCTGCCTAATGTTTACAACAACAAACAAACCAAGTTCATTGCCGTCCGGTCAAGGCTGACTTATTGCAACAGGACAGGTTTGAATAATTCCTGTGAGTTTCCAAGGCTATAGTTGTTTACTAGAGTAGAAAGTACTGTCTTTTTCCCTCAAAGAGACTGGTGGTTTTGAACAACTGACTTTTCAAAAAAAAAAAAAAAGTCTCTATGAAATACATTTGACTCTTTTTTCTCCCAGAACAAACCTTACAGAAAAAATACCCTGAGGTCTTCTTGAAATGAAACAATAATTTTGCTTAAAAAAAAAACAAACAAAAAAACAGCCAGTGAAACAATTCGGACACATGGTAACATTATAGAACAGACTAGAGCTGCTTTTGTGCACTTCTGAGACTGCCACTCGTTACCTGAGCGGAAAGCCTCATCTTTCTCCTTCAGGTGATTTCAAATTGCTGACCTTACGGATTGCAGCCTAAAGCCGAACCACTACATCCACTGGCTTGTTTTTTTTTAAAGTGTGTTTTGAACATTATGCTCTCTTAAGATGTATTTGGGAGCAATACAACTTGGGAACAACTTGGGAGACGAGGCAGGAATTTTAGAGGGCAGTAAGTTTATCTTCATGGGGAGGAACAACTCAGAAAAGGAGTGTGAGAGTGGTTGCAAATTGAAGAACGTAATCAATGTCACTGAATTATCCATGCAATAGCGATTGAATTGGTGTGCTTGCTGCTGAATACGTGCTCCACAATAACAACAAAATAAATTAAAAAAAATATTTCTCAGGCAGTAGAAAGACAGCCATCAATCAAACATTAGTCCCTGTCTTCATGAAGCTGAATTTTCTAGGGTGGTTGGATCTATCAGAAATGAATTGGAATAAGACTTTGATGCACCATTGGAGGTCTTTTTCTTTCTTAAAAAGGGTGAAATGCTGTGGAGGTTACATCTGACTTCCTTTGGCTACACAAGGGATAATAACACAGTTCCACACAAGCCCAAGGCCATGGGTCAGAGGTCGGACGCCCATCCATGCTCCAACTTTCTTCGTCTTTGCTGACACACACTGTTCCTCCCCCGACACTCTACTTTTCTGTGGAGTTCAATAATTTGTTGCAATGGCCACAAATAACTCACAGACAAAACTCATGACAAAGGGGCTTTATTGGGGACATTAGTAGTTATCACAAGCCAAGATCAGCAAATATGAAGGTTAAAGTCATTGGTTCACAGCAACAGCTCTCCTCAGCCTGAGGTCAAGTCTCTAGTCCTCAGCCTCTCAGCCACGTGGGCCCTGGGCTTTTGCTTCATGGTCTGAAAAGTCAGCCTGCTGCTCGCCGTCACAGTCCCAGTCCCAGGGATGCTCCTCTGTTTTGTCTCATGGTCTCTTTGTTTTAGCCTCTGGTCTTGGCCTTTGCTCTCTCCCATGGTCTCAGTGCCATAGCCTCTAGCGACTCTGCCCTAGCCCTCCCCCTCTTTAAACAGAGATGTACAACATGTTCCACTAGTGGCTCTTCTTTGATGTTCCTCTCTCTGCTTCAGAGATGCAGATGCTTATTGTCTTTCAGCAAACCCTATCCCAAGGGTGGTGACTTGGTTCAAACCCTCTAGTAAAACGAAGACTCAAAATGCATCCCTTTCTAATAGTGTAATGGAGAATTCCCTTCAAAAATGGAACGATAATCCCAGGCATCAAGTAAGCGATTATGGTAGGCATGCTAAATTAATTGACTACATTTCAGAAAGTTTCATTTTTATTGTTGTTTGTTATAACCCTCTTGTCTGTCAACTGTAAATCATACCAAGAGAGTCAAGTCAGTTGCCTTAGAGAAAAAAAGCAACATCACAACAGAATCAGTCAGAACAAGTCAAATTTCTGGCTGAGAATATAAAAAGAAAGTTTTGAAAGCTTTTATTTATAAGCTTTCATTTTAGAGGTAGGCGGGGGAGGAGAGTTGGGGATTAACTTTTGTTTTATTTATCTGTTTTCCAATTCTTTTTTTGTAAAAATTTTTATTGAGTGTTGCATAAGTACCGCGCGCTAACCGATTGCGCACTGGAGCTCCTTATCGAGTGTTAATACTTATATCACTCCATAGTTCAATCACGTCAAGCAGAATTGTACATTTTCTGCCACAATCGGTTTCCAAACATTTTTTCTTCTTGTACTCCTTGACATCGTCTCCTTTTTACCACCCCCTATGATGGTACCCAGACCCCCAAACCCCGATTCTACCTGTTGTCCCTCTAGATTCATCAATCTTGCGTTTTATATACCTAAACACAAGCGTATAACACAACTTCAAGAGTGATCTCCAATGACATAACACCTCTGAGCTACACCCTAATATGAAAAAAACAAAAGTACAGAAACTGTTGAGAACCAGATCAGCTCCAGCATGGATCCAAGAGGAGAATCGCCTGACAAGGTTTTCACTGTTCAAGTCAAGCCTAAAACTTTGAATATGACTCAATAGAAAAAAGGATGAAAATCTGACCTCAGTTTCTACCAGAGATTGAGGAACTTTCCTACCTCCTAGAAAACAGGGCCCTGTGGGGGCTGAAGAAGCATGGAGAGGACTGTGCGACATCCCTGCACAGAGGGGTCGCAGGGAGGAGAGGAGCCAGTCAGGGTACGATGTGGGAACAACCAGGCATGCAAATTTCTTATAGTTCTCACATGCTTCCTCCTACCCACTATCATGATCCCAGTTCTACCTTATGAATCCAGTTGGACCAGGGGATCTACACTGGAGCCAGAAACATGAGGAATTCAGGATAGATGATCCCTTCAGAATGAGGGCTGGGTGTAGTGATATCAGGAAGGCGGAGGGGAGAGTGGAGTGAAAGGGGTTAATCAATTGCAGGGATCTATATGTGACCTCTCTGGAGTATGGACAGCAGGGAAGTGGGTGAAGAGACACATTGGATGGAATATGATGTGAAAAGTGATGACAAGGTATAAATTATTAAGGGTTCATGGGGGAGGTGTGAGGAAGGAGGGGGATATGGGGAGCTGGTACTGGAGGTCTGAGTGGAGGGAGGATATTTCTGGGGTGATGATGGCAACAGGTGTGCAAATGTGGTATGCATGCGATGGACGTATGTATGTATTGATCGTGATGGGAGTTGTATGAGTCCCCAATAAAATGATTTGTTACGTAAAAAAAATGTAAGCAAAGAAAGTCAAGTTGGGAGCTTGAGATGCATATGGAGGGTCTGCCCGCATCTTCCAGGCAAGTTGCAATGGCCACCCATGTAGGAGGCAGGGCGAACTCTGGAGAAGAGTTCCTCTGATTCTCATCAGGAGGGACATGTTTGCCTTTTGGTTTTGACATTGTCCATCCTGAAGTAGTTGTTCTATGTTTCATATTATCTTACCTTGGGTAGTTTCTATGGGTTTTAAGGAAGGTCTTGATAACATCTCCTTTGCATTATCTTAAAAAAAATTGCTATTAAGGTGAAAATACATCTAACAAAGCATTTACCAAATCAGCAATTCCTACCTGTATGATGTCAGTGACATTCAGTAAATTCTTTAAGTGATGCAGCCATTCACACTATCTTCTTCCACGTCAACCTACTTTATTACACAAATGCAATGCCTCCTAAGCAACTTGTCCTCTTTCCTTTCCTCCCACTCTTGGTAACCACATTTGTTTCTTTACACCCCATCAGACTCACTGTCATGAGGTCAATTCTGACTTGTAGGAAAATTCTGACCATATAGAACAGGGTCGAGTTGCCCTGTTTCCCAGACTGTGTATCGCTTTGGAGGAGTAGAAAGCCTCATCTTTCTCCCTTCCTCTGGTGGTTTTTAACTGTTGACTTTGCAATTAGCAGCCCAACCTACAACTACCACGCCACCAGGCTCCTTTAATATTTATATGAGATCATTGTCTCTCAGAATATTTGTCCCTCAGTGACTGATTTATTTTATTCAGAAAGATGTTTTCAAGGTTCCCCATTTTGCATTTTTAAAAATACGTGGTGAGGATGAAGAGGGTAGATTGAGGAGAAAATACCAGAGGCAGGGAGAAAAAAACAGAGCCAGTAATTCCAGCAGTGGAGCGACGAGCCCATTGAGCAGAGGCCTAAAGGAGTCAAGTTTATACATGCGAGACTCCAAGCAGTGGAAGAAGCTGGAGTTGCTCCCAACTTCCCACGACAGTAGGCGAGGTGATATTACCATTCATCAGAAAAGACCAAAGAGTACGAGGAGGCTCAAGAATGAGCTCTGTATGAGAACTTAAATGCTAAGGGTTTGGCTTATAGAAGGTTGTGGTTTGCAGTGTGAGCCCTAAGTATATTTTGAGTCTTGATGTAATTCCAGATTCCGTATGAATTTTTAATTTTTCCTTTTTCCCCCTACGACCATCCACCAGCAATGTAGAGCTTGCCTTCAGGTAGAGTGTGATTGAAAGTATATTACAAGCCATAGGCAAGAACCAGGAGAGGCAGCCGTGTTCTCAAGACGCTTGCCTGGACATGCCCAGAATGATCTCTCTGATGAGAATTGGCATGCCATCTAAAAGTTGAGGTGCTGGTGGAAATGACTCAAAGCCATGTGGCCCTGAGTCATACCGACAGCACCATGCACACAACTGGCCAAAACCTCAGGACAAAGCCTTTAAGTTTTGAAAATCATTCCAATCACGGTCCTGTCCTCAAGCCTGTCCTTTCCTCAC
The DNA here is from genome assembly GCA_004026705.1 of Nesogale talazaci. Taxonomy (NCBI): domain Eukaryota; kingdom Metazoa; phylum Chordata; class Mammalia; order Afrosoricida; family Tenrecidae; genus Nesogale; species Nesogale talazaci. The sequence goes on from PVJH01009548.1 coordinate 61,469, forward strand.
TATCGACAGGGATGAGCTGCTTTGGCACTGATCATGATTTTATGCCATTATCTTTCATTGGCCCATGGCTATAAATTCATATTATACCTGATGGCCTCATCCTCATTCTCTCATCTGGGTCTTGTCTGTCCTGTGTAAGGTTTTATAAGAGAGTTTCTGGTAGCATAAGTGATTAAGCACTGGGCGACTATTACAAGATCGACAGTTCAGATACTTCAGCCACCTACGTGGGTAAAATAGGAAGCTTTCTGATCCCATTAAAGTTTACAGCCTTGGAACTCCTTTGTACAATCATGTTGAGTCAGAACTCCTCAACAGCATCAGATGACGGGAAATCTTTGCATTTGGGGGCCTTTTCCCCTCTAGAACACTTGAGGTTTTACCCCTGTGTGTTATGAGATCTTGAGAACGCCTTAAGAAATTGGAAGAATGTGAGCTGATTTGAAGCTAGTGGAACAAATGAACCCATTGTACTTATGAATGGATTCTGATGTCTCTCAAGAGAGGTCCCCGTGGCCCCACCTGGAGGTCTCAACACTTGGCCTATTTCCTTGAAAGAATTTAGATATAGACCCAGGAGACACACTCATCGGATTGGTGTATGATGCAAATGTGGAAGAAAGAGCAATTAGAATAGATGACAGAGTTAAAAATTCAGAAAATTGAAGCCTTGCCTGAGGATAACAAGATGACACTTAGACTGACTAAAAAGTCTGAATTTGCATTTAAAGCAAAATGTGTTGCTCAATTAGAGAATATAAAATTTGGGGCTTTTCCAGTAGTGATTCTTAACAATTATATTGGAATTTTAGTTGGCTTAAAGTTTATTATAGATCAACAGTTTAATTCACCCAAATCTCTGCATATGATGAAGTTTTTAGATGGCTAACTTTCTCAAAAGTTTTCTCAAACTAAAATAAATTAAAGATGCCACAAATTTAAAGCTAAGACTTTTTGTCTTCTTTTCTAAACAGCCTAACAGGAAATAGCTCCTTATTTCCTGACTTCCTTGTTATTTTATCTACAGACAATGAGTGATCACGGAAAGGTTCTTGTGCTCCTCCCCCTTTCCCAGGCTTTCGCAGTTGAGTTGGAGTCGTGCAACTCCATTCGGGTAAAGAGGAATGAGAGTAGACATGCTCTGGCACTAGTGGATCCTACCATAAAGGTTTATTCTCTGAAGCCCTGGGTAGGCTCACTATGAATCCGCATCATCTTGATGGCTACGGTCTTTTGGTTAGGGTTCCTATTTCAACCAAATTCACTGCCACTGAATCAATTCCAACTCAGGACAACCCTACAGGGAAAAAGTGGGACTGCCTCTTGAAGCTTCTGAGGTTTTAAATCTTCCTGGGTCTGAGATAGTGACTTTGTGGTTAGCAGTGCCCTGTGGAACCCACTGTATTGCCAGCTGTCCTTGTGGTGCTTATCCTACTGTCTATCTCACTACAAAGTGAATAGATTTAAGACAGAAAAGCTCATGATGGTGGCCTCACAGAACTGAGAAAAACCTCTCTCCAGCAAGATTACATTCACAGACATCTCAATGGCCTCCAGTCACTGCTGAATCGTGGAGATCCTATGTGCTTCAGAGCTAAAGTGACCAGATTTTAAGCAGGACACCATTGACCAGGGTGGGGTGGGGGGGTATTGATTTAAAAAATGTGGTCTATATGGGGCAACAAAAATGTTCATAGAACACAAACATAGTATTGTAATATAATTATTTTAATTTTAAAATGCCGCGGGACATTGATAAATTGTTAAAAAGCGGGACATCTGGTCACTTAATTCAGAGCAGCACTGAACTCCATAAAGTTTTCTCGGTGTCTCTTCACCAAAGCAGATTCACAGGCCTTTCTTCCACAGTGCTGTGGAGTGGATTCAAACCACCACCCTTTCCACCCTTTACACCACAGGTATAGATTGTCTCCACAGGTATAGACATTAGGATTCCAATACGTATTTGGGGCAGTGGGACGTAAATCAGTCTATAATATTAGATGGGTTAAGATTGTCTAGTTGTCATTCACTACTCTTTTCTGCCCCAACCTTCGATCTTTTCCTGGATACCTGGTGATCCAGAGATCCCACATACAGCCACTCTAGAGGAAGCATAGCCAGGCATTTCCTTTGAGTCACCTGTCTATGTTTCACTGACCAAGTATTGAAAAAACTATGCCTTTGGGAATCCAAAAACTGAATTGAATTCGATCTCTTCCCACATGGATAGACGAGAGAGGAAGCTACTGTGTTACCTCCACTAGTATTCTCTAGTGTATCTCTATGTTCTAATAGCCATTGCAATGAACACACAGAACTCACAGACACTGTGCAGGACTAAGGAGTTTATTGAGGAAGTTAACGGATTGTAATAGACGGGAGAAAAGCTCAGGATACAGTTGTCCATCATAAAGTACTTTCAGGTCTGCTCCTAAATGCCCAAGGGGACATCCACTCAGGTATAAGCTCAATGAGCAAGCATTCAGCTTAAGCTCCATAGACCAGCAAATTCAGCTCCCTGGATTAAATGCACAGAGGCACTCGTTCCACCATCCAGCCTCTAGCACAAAAGCACTCAGCTTTCCTTGCTTCATGACCTGGGAAGTTCACCCACCTCTACGTCACACTCGGCCTCCTGGTTCTGCTCTTGCTGTTCCTTTGATGATACAGTTGCCATCTGGACCCAGACAGGTCACCATGTGGGGGCATCAAGGGCCCAGAGGACACATTCCACACATGGCTCTTGCTAATAATGAGATCCCTGCTCCTGAATCTCAGAGGGTGGCTCATTTTATCCAAAGCAGGATGGTATTCCCAGGAATCCTAGTCACAATCACACGCAGGTGAACCCTATCAGTATCTTCCCCTGCCTTCTCACCAGACTCATACCAAAGAAGGTCATTTAGTGGACGTTCAGGAGTTTGGAAAGAAGAGCCCCATTAGAAAGTCACTGTCTTTGTACTTATTATTTCAGTCATAAAATAAAAACTTAAAAAAAACTTCAATATCGCTCACTGTGGGCCAAGCACTTTATAAGCACTCTGCTCACAGACTTAGGTAATCCTCCCAAGGACCCCAGTGAGGTAGGCATTCTAAAGAAGGTGGTTTTTTGTTTGTTTTAGACGCAGAGGTGGGGCTGTGGTGAATGTCACTGCTTAGATTCTGCTGAAATGCTTGTTGTCAGTTCAGAAGCACATCACCACGCCTGTACTGTGACATTTGGCAGTTTCAAACCACAACCTGCAGAAATGATGAGGAGTTGGGTGGCTGCATGCAGTCTCCTCTGGCTCCCCTATTGCCACCAGGCAGGAGGTAGCCATGCCCCTACGCTCCGCCCTTCTTTACTCAGTCTGGTACCAACTCTTCCTCCCAGGTCACTCTCCAACTCTCAGTGGCCACACAGAACTCACAGACAACACTTGTGATTCAAAACATTCAAAACTACTGGAACAGAGTCTATTTTTAATCATAGAAAACATATAGGGAAGAGTAGACCTGCCTCTGTTGGTTTCCCAGACTATAATTTTTTCCAACTGTAGAGTCTCAACTTTATCCAGTAGACAGTTACTGGATTTTAACTCTTCACTCGAGTATCGCTGTTCACCATGTAACACACTACACCACCAAATATTCCTAAACTCATCATTAAAGAGGTTTATTAGCGAGTAAAGAGGTTACCACAAGTCAGGATTGAGAGTATAGATATTGATCCACTTCTGCTCAACCAGCAGCCAAATCTCTTTCAGATCCTCAGATTCTTGGTCACACGCTTCCTTGGCATCTGCTACTGTGGACCAAGAAACCCGCCTGTCACTCTGTGTCACAGTGCCATGATCTTGGTGCTGCTTCTATGTTCGGCCTTAGCGCTTCCTCGTCTTGGCCTCTAGTCTCATTCTGACTCCATTACATTACTCTGCTCAGTAGTCTGTATGACTCTGGGCTCAGACTTTGGACAGAGATCTCAAACGTGCTATTCTTCTGATAGTTCTGGAATTTCTCTCTGTCTCTGAGAGAGTTCTTAGACACAGAGGAGGGCTTTCATAGAAGTGTGCTTTTCTGTCTTTCAGCAAACCATAGGCCAAGTAAACAAAGCGCACCCTTGTCTTAAGTTGGGACTTAAACCTACCTTAATCTTGTCCAATTGTATCGCTGAGAACTTCCTCCAAAATGAGATGATAGCCAGAGGCATAGAGGCCAGAGTCATAACATCACGTATTGGCTAGCATGGTTATGTTAATTGACTATATCTCACCACTCGAGATAGTAAGTAGTCCATTACTTAATCATTTACTCCACACAGGGATTTCAAGGAAAAGTTAATTTTAAAAAAATCTCTTGGGAGTGATAGATCAGGCTCTTTTTGTTCTAAGTTCAGAACTATCTCCAAAATTACTCAACCACCATTTGAATCAACTTGAAGGAGTGGCAAATGATTTTTTTTTGTATGCCACACTCATGCTAAAATTACATCGCTGCTTGCAAGAATAATATGAATACAAGTATAAACATTTGCATCTTTTAATTGTTCTTTTTAGTTCCAAGAGTAGTAGATGCAGTGACAACAAATGCAAGTGACATAGAAATATAACAAATAAAAAATGATTTCCTCTCAATTAACTCATTTTCTTACATTTAGCCACTTTTATCAGCTTCAGGTATGTGTGTGTGTGTGTGTGTGTGTGTGTGTGTGTGTGTGGTGAGAGAGAGAGAAATAGAAGAGGGTAAGTAAAACAAGGTATTAGTACTCAAGTTCATACACAGGTTTATTGGAAACCAAATGTGTAAACATTTCTCTGCAATCAGTGAAAGGTTTCTGAAAATTTCTCTCAGCAGCACACTGACCATAGACTCCTTGAGGAGCCTTGAAAAACAGGCATCTAAATCAGAGGCTTCTGAAAAGATATGTTGGGCCACTAAAAACCAGTTTAAAAAAAGAGAAAAGAAAAATCAGTTTAAGCAGTTATAAGGATTGCCTTTTATTACTCAAGGTAACCTTGCTTGGATTTCCTGAAGAACACTGGATAATTATGGGGACTTAATGTGAAGAAAATTCAAGAAGATGAAAGCTGAATTTGTGAGGAAAACATCTAAGAAAGGTGTGTTGAATCTATTTTCTCCATTATGACAGTGTGTGCACTCATTTTTTTGTGGGCTAGTAAGGGCTGTCCGATGAGAGTGTCTTTGGGAAGACATACCCCACTACTCTCCAGCCCTTATATTACATCCCCCCCCCCCTCACTTTTTGTTCCTACATCTTAACAGAACATTTCAATGGAACAAATTTTGATGCTATCCAGAAGGTTTTAAATGACCAATTCCTCAGAAGTGGACAGCCTCTTCCTTCTTCATAGTCCCTTCTCAGTTTGGAACACTGCTGAAACCTGTTTACATTGGGTGTCCTGCTGGTACTTAAATGGTAGTGACATAGTCACACAGGCCACTACAGCAGTGGTTCTCAATTATCCTAATGCCATGATCCTTCAATGCAGTTCTTCATGTTGTGGTGAGCCTCCCCCCCAACCATAAGATTCTTTTTGTTGCTACTTCATAGCTATAAGGGGTAAATTGAAGATCACAGAATTCCAGGTAGGGTTAAGGAGATGGAAGCAAGCCTCTGGACTAACAAAGGTGTTTTGTCTATATATGTATGAATATATGTAAATACAATATGGAAACAGATGGACTAGGGCCTCTACTTAAATCTTATTAGAATAACGTGACAATATATGAGCCTCACCTAATAATGTGCAATGTATGCTACTCACCTTCCCAACACTATCACTGAAGACAAAATGGGTGCCTAAGCAAATGTGATGAAGAAAGCTGATGGTGCCCTTCTATTAAAAAATATGGAATCTGGGGTCTTAAAGGCTTGTAGTTAGACAACTTGTCATCTAGCAGGGAAGCAACAAAGCCTACATAGAAGAAGCACACCAACCTGTGCTGTCAAGAGGAGTAGGTATGAGAAGATCAAAAGCAATCAAATTAATATGAAGGAGTGTGGACAAAGTGGAAATCCCAAACCCACCTGTAAGATCATTGAACAGTCTGTTACAGAAGAGCCACAAGGAAGGGATGATAAATCCAGGGTGCAGTACAGCAATGATGAAACACATAACTATCCTACAGTTCTTTAATATTTCTTCTCTTTACTATTTTGGTCTTTGTTTTACCGCATTATTCTTGGTAGACCTGTGTATGTCCATTTGTAGAGTTAAGATTGCTCATTGCATGAAAACCAAGATAGATAACCCTTCAGAAACAGTAATGGGAGCAATGATTCCATGAGGATATAGGAATGTAGGAGGGGGAGCTGATAGCAAGGATAACTGTATAACTTCACTCGAAGTGAGCAAATAAAAGAATTATAGGTGAGTGGATATATTGGGTGGTGTATAATAAGGAAATACTAATAATAACAGCAACAATATGAGACTAAGAGTTCCCGGTCAGTAGGGTGGGGGTGGGGGGGAAGAGGAGCTGACATCAGAGAGTTCAAGAAAAAAATGTTTTAGAACTGATTGTGTTAGCAATTGTACAATTACGCTTGATCTAATTGAATTATGGAATATTATAACTTCTGTAAGCGCTCCCAACAAATTGATTAATAACAATTTTTTGAAATCTTTGTGTGAGAGTGAAAACCTTAGAACATTGTAAAAGAAACTCCAAATATGACTGAGGAAGGACTGTCTTCTCAAAGCAAAACTGAAACTAATGCCATGGAGAGAGTAAAGTCTCCAGGACTTTCACTTGCTGATGAGACATGACAGAAAATGAGAATAGACAGCTGAAGACATCAGTTAATAATTGGAACTAGGAATATATGAAGATAGGAAAATTGGAAATGATCCAAAATAAAGTGAAATGCATAAAGATTGATATGCTAGGTGAATATCACACTGAACTGGATTAATGTTGGCCATTTTAAAGCAGAAATATCATAGGTCTACTATTCCAGGAATGACAGATTCTAGAGCAGCAGTTCTCAACCTCTGGGTTTTAACCCCTTTCACAGGGGTTGCCCAATTCATAACAGTAGCAAAATTACAGTTATGAAGTATCAATGAAAAAAATTTATGGTTGGGGGTCACCACAATATGAGGAACCGAGTTAACGGGTCACAGCATTAAGAAGGTTGAGAACCACTGATCTAGAGAAATTCGAAGCTTACTATCACAGTCTTATTGTAGTAAAAAGATACACATCAGAACCAGTCAAAGGAAGACAGGCATCAGACAGAACTGGACAGTGAGTGTCCTCCATATGAAGCTTCCAAGTTCTCTGGGATGATGTAACCTCTCAGAATGGATACATATGACAAATATTGCCAAGATAGGAAGCTCACCAGACTCCTTGGCCCACAGTTTCCATTGGGATTATGTTACATTGATAGAATGAATCAATGTGGTTGAAGTCAATATCTAGCCACCATCTTCCGGATATAATTTGGCCGAAAATCCCAAACATCTAATGCCATGGCGAGTTTTTCATGAGCCTTGCTTCCACCCAGATTCATTACTTATAAACTATCTAGAAGTCCTCGTAGTGCAATGTTATGAGTTGGGCTGCTAGGTTTAAGGTCAGCAGTTCAAAATCACCCATTCAGGCCAAGTGGGTTTCATTCAGCCAATGGGATTAACTAGTACCATTGACCACACCTCCAAAAGGGCATGAAAAAGCCAGAAGTTTTCTCCCTGGCTCTCTCTCTCCCAGAAGCTCCCCCTCCCCACCACAGCCCAGGGTGGCTGTGTTGCATACCATGCTACCCTGCCACAGACTCTGTCTTCTATTTACTGTAACACTGAAACTGTTTTTAACTAATAAAACTCACTTGGATCACAAACCAGGCTTTGAGGTGATTTTTTTCTCACGTGAAGCCAACAACGGAGGTATTGCTCACCCGTGAGAGAGACCTAACAATCTCTTTGTCCGTTTTTCTATTTGTTTTATCTCCAGTTACTTGCTCTCAGAACAACTAAGATCTGTGTATGTACACACATGGCTTTCTTAAGCTCCTAGAATTTTTCTTAAAATCCTGGGTATTGGAGTTCTAGGCTATAGATATTTTATTGTAAATGTGATAATCCATGTCAAATTGTCCTTCAAAAATGCTAACCCAATTCCACTCCTGTTTACAGACTTTAAAGGGGTTTCCCTCTCATTCTCTTATGAACAATGCATGACACAAAAATCCTACAAATCTTGTCAACCTAACAAAAAGTTGACTTTTTTTTTTTTTACCAAAACTGCTATAATTGTGGGTCCACTTAAAAAAATGCTTGTCCATATTTTACAATGTGTTTTACTCTAAAATGTCTCTTCTCAATTGTCCATTTAGTTTGCTGATTAGTATTTTTCATATTTTTCAGTAGGGGAATTTTAGCAGTTATGCATGTATACTAACTCTTTGTTTTTATATGCATTGCAAATACTTTCCCACAGTCCTAATTTGACTTTTAAATTGGTTCTTGTAAGCTGATTTTGCAAAGTTGAAGTTTTGACTTCTTAATCATTCCAATCTGTCATTCGCCCCCCCCCCTTCACTCCCCCACCCCCTTTTTGATTTCTGGGCCTTCTGCTAGGCTTAGAAGGTTCTCCCCACCCCAGGATTATAAAAATATAGTGAGTGTTTATTTATGTCGAGCAGGAGGCGATCAAATTCAAAGAGGCAACAGTAACATAATTGATATAATGCCAAAGACAATAGCCCTAAGCCCCACTAAGGAATCTGCCTAGCCCACATTTCCCCCCGGTACTGTACTTTTCCTATCGGTGGTTATTTGTTATGTGCTAGGCAGAAATAACTTTCCACTAAGTTCTCTGCTACCTCTTCTCCTATGTCTCTGCACAGACAGCTGTCAAGATTTCATTTCTGGTTGTTTTCTCATATTTTTATGGGTAATACATGGGACTCCATTGACATGCATTTCTATCACAGTACTGCATGCTATATTCCCAGTTCCGTTTTCTTCCATCTATTCTCCTGCCTTGACGGTATCCAGGAGTGGGCAAGCAAAGAAGTCAAAACCAGTCATTTGACACGTCTGCCCCACCCCCAGCTCCCACCCCACTCCCACCCTGACCTCTCCCACCCTGGCTCGGTTCCAGTGGGAAAGCTTAATGCTGCAAGCTTTTAAAAATCTCTCTTGCATTTCCCTGACTTACAATCAGATAGACTTCCTTTGACTTCCTGTTAATTCTATAAAGACAAAGAAAGCAAAAGAAGTTTGCAGCTGCCTGAGTCCTGGAGGGAAAAGATCCAAGCAAAAGAATGACGTTGGGGCTATTGTTTTAGACTCCCCCCCTTCTCAACCCCTGCTGTCCCTTCCTGCCCACAGGGCTGCCCTTTTTCATTTGCCTGGGGTTCATTGTACCCTAGAGCACTCTGTGGGAGTGCAGTTGCCTACAAAGGAAGCGTCTCTCTTTGTTGAGATCTGCCAACATCAAGGTTTAGGTTAGGAGGCTTTTTGCCCCATCAGAAAACGTTCATCAGATTGCAACATAATGTATATATGTTTATTGAAGTGTACTCTCTAAATAAAAAGAGAAATGTTGCTATCCAAAGTCAGTCTTCAAGGGGAGCCATAGCCACCCAGACCGACATACCTGCTGTTAGCATCTTGAACCCTACCACCTCTTGCTCCTTTCTTAGGCAATAGCACGGGCAGGATGAGTGCAAGGCATGGAGAATGAAACCCAAAGCAGGGCCCTTGGGGTTTCAGTGAGTAGGCTAGAAAGCTGGAGGCTTAGTGGTCCTTCTGAAGTTCAACCTCATGGAAGGAGCCTCCTCTTACACTAACACCCTCTTGCCCTACACTGCTTCACCTGGGGTCTTCGCAGAGGAGCACAGAGGATGAAAAAAGCCCAGCTTGTCCTGCTGTGATTAGCATTATGTTTCAGAAATTCTGGAATTGCTGATTGTTTACCACACAATCTTTAGGGTGTGGGTGTTTTTAGCATTTTATTTTGCTTTGAAGATTTAGATATGTGTCAGGTTGGTCTGTCTAGAGAAACAAAACCGGTGACATTCACATATGTGTAAGAAATAATTTTATATCAAGAAGTGCTTTTCATAGGAAGGAAGCCCCCCTGCCCAGTTCAACTCAAGTTCATGGATCCATGCGAGCCAGAGACCTCTGCAGACTCACAGAGCTGAAGGTCATGAGGCAGAAAGGTGAAGTGGGTTGCAGGGAGATGAGGGGCCAATGGGTGTGGCGTTTCCTGGGTTCAAGGTCAGTGGAACATGACAAGCTAACATGTGTTGGCTCCCTGCTGTGTGACCCGCAGGGGACCACCCATGGAGGCAGACCCAGAGTCAGTCCCAACCATGAGAAAACGAGAGAGCAGAGAAGAGGAAGAAGTTTTCTCACTGTCTTGCTCATAGAAAAGGCCACACTTGCAAGGAGGCATCATCAGGCTGTAACCCGACTGATAGGTTGGGCTCCTCTTTTATATTTCACATAGTTTCAAGTGAACATAGACTATAATCTTAAATATTGATTTAGGTATATTTTTAAAAACCCATATCTTTAACCAAATACAATCCTCAAGGGAGCTCAGAATACATGGGCCATATCCACTATCCATGGACATTGCATGGATTTTAGCTAAGAGGGACCATGTAAGAGAAGAGCAGAACTTCCCTGTAGCACCACAGGGTTTCCCTGGGAATAATTTTTACTTTCTGTTGTACATAGAGTCACTGTGAGTCAGAACTAACTGGACAGCATTTAACAACAGAAACAAGCTTTTAAACAGCAGACTGTCACAACTTTCAACTGCAGAGCTATGGGTCCACCTTTATAAATCCATTAGCAATTTAGCACTTTGTTTAGTAACTGTGCCACCTTGGCTTTTCTCCATGATATTTAAGGCCGGTGTGAGCAGGGTTGTAGTGAGGCTCCCAAAAGCATAAAGGAGGCTCCTGATGATTCCTCCTGCAAGAAAGACAATTAATCCAGCAAAGAAAGAACCTTTATCAATACCAGCAACCAGAAAAAGAAACATGGTAAGAAACTAGAAAACTTTGAGTACTAGGGAAAAGGCCAAAGAGATTTAACTCCCTACCTGATTTGAAAATGAAGAAAAGTCAATATACAGTTCAAGAATATCCAAGACTTTCTGAAATGGCTGTGATTGTGATATTCGGTCCCTTTGCTTCCACAAACGCAGTCACGGCTTCTGGTAGTTAAATTAGGAAACAGGAGCACTGAATGTCTACATAACGCCAAGAAAGCCTCTGAACCATGCAGGAGTGGCTTTCGTGAACATGCATTGTGAATCTCATATGCCCCAAATATTTTGAAGTTTCCCTCTACTGAAAGGAGCTGAGAAGCAGTGGCTCAGTGACACACAAGGGTTGTTCAAAAACTGTTTCAACCAGAGGGGGCCGTTGCTGTTGAGAGGCTTTGTGCCTCAAGCTCACACACAGGCCTTCTGCTGTTTGTGATGCCAGGACTCTGCTAGGGAGCCAAGTTTTCAAGGCTAATGAAGACAATTTAGAAGTGATGCTTGAAAGGACTTCATGGCAGAAAGCCTTCTCTGTATGAAATCCTGGCACAGCTGTTCACAGAAATGTGAGTGGGTGGAGATGACGGGGATGGAGAAGGCATGATGCCATCATGGCAGAGCTGGCCATGAATAAGGAATTAGGGAACATAATTCCCTTTTCTATCTTAGCTCTATCAGTTTCATCTTCAAAACAAATCTTTATAAATGCAACTTGGCAATTCATGCTGTGAAACATGTTTCTACGCCTGAGTAGTGAGATTTACATTTTTAACGTGAGAGTTGAGATTACAAGGTTAACAAGGGAAAGTGACATGATTGGAGCAAAAATAACTGGTGGCCTCGTTAAATCAGGTAGCATAGAACCTTGCGAGGAAAAAAAGTGGGATGCGATCTAATCACTCATTAATTTCATGATGCACCCAATAAATGAAATAATGAAAGAGGGAAAATTTGAAAACATAATGCATTGGCCATACATTGAACACAACTATGTTTCACTGTCCATGTAGGAAACTTAGGCTCTAAGTCAAGGTAATATACTACATTCAAGTTGCCACTCATTTGTCAGTAGAGACCTGTGTGTTGCTATAATGCTGAGCAGATTAGATGGAATACGAAAAGGCCTGGTAATCTACTTCTGAAAATCAGCCAATGTAAATCCTATTATAGACCACAAGGGTGTTATCCTGTACCAAACATGGAGCTGGTACAACATTGAGCAGCGTTTTATTCCTTGGGGTATCCATGAGTTGCCAGGCAACTTGAAGTCAGCTAACAGTAACTATTCAACTACTAAGGAACTAGACCCTTCCAACAGAGTGACAGCAATGGCTATAGACCATTCATATTTATTTTGAAAATAAATAGCAACACCTTTTTAATCTTTGCTTTTGAATCTGATCTTTCAGTCTCTCTCTCTCTTTTTAAATCATTTTATTTGGGGCTCATATAACTCTTGGTGCAATCCATACATACATCTAATGAATGCAAAGCACATTTGTATCTTTGATGCCATCATCATTCTCAAGACATTTTCTTTCCACTTAAGCCCTTGGTATTGGTTCCTCCATTTCCCACTCCCTCTGCTTCTACCTCCCTCATGAACCCTTGATAATTTATTATTATTTTGTCATATCGAATGCTGTCCGATGTCTCCCTTTGGCCTCATCCCTGTTGTCAGTTCCACAGGGAGGAGGTTATATGTAGATCCTTATAATCTGTTCCCCTTTCTACCTCACTTTCCCTCTATCCTCCCAGTGCCACCACTCTCCCCACGTGTCCTAAAGGGATCATCTGCCCTAGATTCTCAATGTTTATGGTTCCTACTGTACTAGTGTACATCCTATGATCTAACTGGATTTGTAAGATAAATTCAGATCATGACAGTGGGTGGAAGGAAGCATTTTAGAACTAGAGGAAAGTTGGATATTTCACAGTACCCTACACTGTACCCTGACTGGCTTGTCTCCTTCTGATGACCCTTCTATAAGGGAATGTCACTTGCCCTGCAGATGGACCTTGGGTCTCCGATCTGTACTCCTTCTCATTTTTAATGATTTTTTTTATTTCTTTCATGCCTGATACCTGATCTCTTTGACGCCTTGTGGTCCCACAAGCTGGTGTGCTTCTTCCATATGGGCTTTGTTGCTTCTGTGCTAGATGGCTGCTTATTTACTTTCAAGCCTTTAAGACCTCAGGTACTATATCTTTTGTTAGCCGAACACCATCAGTTTTTGTCACCAAAATTGCTTATATACACCTTTGTCTTCAGCAATCAAATCAGGAAGGTGGGCTCGCAATGATATGATTTTTTTTCTTCAATGACTGCTAACTGATTCCATTGACCCCCTTGGTCTTTAGTGTTTCTTAACTATATTGTCACTAGCTTACTTTCTTTCCTTTTTGGGGGGGGCATCACTGCCCTCTAGTGGGAGTAGGAGGCTCAGTCTTGCTCCTGGAGAGCTGTTGCTGGATTTGAACTGCCAACCCAGTGGGCCATAGTCCCATACACAACTACTACACCACTGGGGTTCAGCCGCACTTGTTTACTTTCAAACCATTAAGACGCCAGATGCTTGTTGACTTGTTTACTTTTAAACCATTAAGACCCCAGATGTTACATCTTTTGATAGCTGGGCACCATCAGCTTTCTTCACCACTTTTACTTGTTCACACATTTTGTCTTCAGTGATTGTATCAGGAAGGTGAGCGTCAAGGAATGCCAATTTAATAGAAAAATGTGTTCTTGCATTGAGGAAGTACTTGAGTGGAGACTCAATGTCCATCTGCTCGTTTAAAACTAACCCTTTAAGTATATGCACAAAAATCTCTTTCCCATCATCATTTATAAATATACTTACCTATATTCATGCCTGTATTTAGACCTCTGTAAATGCCCTTTGCCTCCTAGTTCTTTCCTCTATTTACTTTTATTTTCCTCTTGTCCACTATCATGCTCAGCCTTCCTTTGGGTTTCAGTAATTTCTCTGTTACATTACTCTTGATCAATCCCTATCAGGCTGTTTCCACCCACCTTTCCACTTATTTTGGATCAATTGTTGTTCCCTTGTCCCTGAAATGGTCAGCACCACCTCCTTTACCCCACCTCCCCATCTCCCATGTCCTCCTCCTTTGTTTTCTCCTCCAGATTGTTCCCTTTGTTTTCTCCTCCACTTTGTTCATCCAGCCTATTTTATCTAGATAGACTTGCAGAGATAATAATATGTACAAAAAATGAAGCTATCACAAGATGAAATGATAAAAGAAAACATAAGGATGATAGCAACAAAAAATCCAATGTCCAGAAAAGCTATAAAAATAAGTAATAATAACAACAACAACAACAATGGCAAAAGAAAAACCTGTAAATAGTTCAAGGTCTGTTCGTTGACCTTCAGGAATGTCCCCTGGTTGAGTCAGATGGGATGCCACATCCTGGCCCCAAAATATATCCTTGGCCCTCCCTCAGAAATTCCATGTTCTGCCCTTCCTGGTGCTCTGCTGCACGCCCTTGCCTCCGTGTGGTGAGGTCAGACCGGGTGCACTCCTGACCCTGCTTCTCCAGTGTTTTTCCCATAGGGCCTTGGCTCAGTAAGGGAGGCAGTATTTCATAGTGGGCTGGCCATGTGGTCCTCTCTGTGCAATGGCTGTTCTGAGAGGAGAGCTCATTCTCAAGGTTTGATGAACCAGGGTGTACTCCACTCTCTCTTCCTCCCCTTCATTTGCTCTCGTGGGCTCTGGTCAGACATGTCCCTCTCCCCGTGCTGCAGCCTTAGTGCTGACCTCCAAAGCAAACTCCCCTGGGTGGAGGGGTGGCTGTCCATGTAGTTGGGATTGGGCCTTGGCCCTTCTACTCCTCCACTTACTCCCTACTGCATGTTGTCATGCTGCATTGGCATCCTGGAACTCCGAATTTAAGTTTGGTTCCTCTTTCCCCGTGGAGATATGAACAATATGCTGCCCTTGGGTGGGTTAGTGTCTCATTCCCCCATTACACATATCTCAAAAAATGCACAATTCTATTGCAGTTTCTAACCTCTTGGTCTGAGATCTTGACATAATAATTTAGCCTCTCATCTTGACTGATGTCTTTAGGTGTCTTCAAAGACAAGGAGCATACAGAAAACTTTCAATTAACAAGTGATGTAACTACATGTATACTATTATGCGACTTGGCAGTTTGATTTCTAAGATTGAATAATTACTTTTAAAATTGAACTAAATTTTCTTTGTACAGTTAAAATCTCAATGATTTGAATAGATTTCAATATTTGGGAGCATGTTGTACTTGACTGAAAATCTATAATGACAATTCAGAGTATGAAGGAAGTCATCATTCTAGCTATTTAGAAAGACTTTTCTTAGTTGTCGTACTTCCACTCATTACTTCAAGAATATTTCTACAGAACATAGTAGTGTGGTTTGTGTTGGGTAAAGGAGAAAATAGACAAACAGAGTAGAACCTTATACATGAAATTTGACTCACAATTTTCAGTTACTCTACAACATTCAAGAATACTTATAGGACATGGACCTCTCACAACTTACTTTGCATTAACAATAAATTTACCAGATGCTACTGGGAGCACCAGTTAATAGAGAAAAACATAGAGCTACTATCTCGTGGCTCTGAAGCAGGTTCTGTGGGCAATCATAAAGGTACCAGGAAGGCACCTTTCTATCTGGCAGAACATTTTCTGTGATCCACTTGTATGATGGCCTACTGTTTTGTAAAGGTTAAATGAAGGATTCTAGCAATAAAGATTTAATTCCCAGTTCTGCTCCTTCTCAGCTGAATTTCTTTAGACAAGTAACTTCTTTGCCTCCTCATCCTCATCTATGAAATTGGAACACACACAGTCTTCATAAGTTTTTATGAATCATAAATTACTGCAACCCAGTGAAAACAATACAAATGGCAATTACTAGTATTGGTTTTTGAGAGTAAAAGTGAAATGCATCAATTTATCACTATTTTATTTAATAATGATTTCGTCAATCTGTAAACTCCTAGAGGACAGACCCACATCATTATTCAAATTTACACAGCAACCACAATCTCTATGAGAAAGAAATTGAAGAATTCTACCAAGGTCTTTAGTCTCAAGTTAATCACACATTCAATCAAGATGCATTGATAATTAGTGGTGACTGGGTTGCAAAATTTGGAAATAAAGACGAAGGAAGAGCAGTCACCCTGGTGCTCCCTCAATGCAAGAACACTTTGTTCTATGAATCTGGTATTCCTCGAGGCTCACTGGCCCAACATGATCACTGAAGTAAAATGGGTGCATAAGCAAATGTGGTGAAGAAAGACGATGGTGCTCAGGCATCAAAGGATATATCACCTGGAGTCTTAAAAGCCTAAAGATAAACAATAGACCATCCACTTGAGAAGAGACCACACCCACACAGAAGAAGCACAACAGCCAGCGTCTTCACACAGTGGTGAAAGGTCTAGGCAATAGACATCAAATGGGGGGCGGGGGGCGAGAACACATATCAATGTGTTCACACCCCCCCAAGGGCCCACTGAGGACATGTGGGAGCATGAGCAAGAGTGGTGAAGAAAGCTGATGGTACCCAGCTATCAAAAGATATAGCATCTGGGGTCTTAAAGGCTTGAGCATAAACAAGCAGCCATCTAGCTCAGGAGCAACAAAACCCATCATAAAAGAAGCTCACTTGCCTGTGCAAACATGAGGTGCTGAAACTATCAGGCAGCAGGCATCAAAGAACAAAAATCAAAATCAATGGACCAATTAACACCTGATATCGCTAAAGACAAATGGGTACAGAGGCAAACAAAAAGATGGTGCCCAGCTACCAAATGACTGAATATCTAGCGTCTCAAAGACTTGAAGATAACTGAGTTGCCATTCAGCATGGAGACAGCAAAGTCCACATGGAAGAAGCACACCAT